>NJDC01001529.1:0-24846 GCA_002245475.1 Calephelis virginiensis
AAATGTAAGCCCCTTTCTTTACAATCTCCTTCCATAACTGTGACCAGTGTTTGCATATGTATGTATGTATGGTATTTAAGTTTTTGACAAAAAAGTTATCTCTCTCTCTCTCTCTCTCTGTGTGTGTGTGTGTGTGTGTGTACAAATTACATAATTCAATCTAACCCAATAATCCAATTATTTGCTTCTGTTATTGGCGACAAGGTCGGGTCGAGCAGCAACAAGAAAATTTGGTTTTTCCAATTTTCTAACAAAAAACATGTTTCTTGGGACTGGCTACTCGTCGGTACTCTGGTTGTACCTCTGTCTACCTTTTGAGGGATATGGGCGTGAAGATACTTTTTTATTTTGTGTGACTTGTCCAGAGATATTTATGATTATTATTTATTTAAAGTGCATAAAGAGTATGCATTCTACGTAAGCAATTAAGCATAAATCAATAAGTGCTGTGACAATTACTATACTTTCTCCTACTTTATTGTTTCTCCTCTAGTAAAAAACACCGAATCTCATACAAAATACATACAAAACTACCATCTAATTGGGAATTTCCTCTTATACGTTGTTTCGTCGGCTGAAAACCAAAAATTGATTTCTCTAGATCTTAATATATTCGTTTATTGAGAATTATAATAAAATAAAACGTCTCCAAAAATGAATAACTTATTTTATTAACCTACTTTTGCTTGAGGTCTAACATTCCGGCATCAGGTTGGCAACGCACCATTACCACCTTTGGTGACTCTAGGTGGTTTGAATTTCTTACCATCAGGAAATTCGTCTGCTTGTTTGCCTTCCAATATCATAAAAAAACTCATTAGTGTTATAGTAATAAGGGGTTCAGGGTATTTTCTGGGAAGGGCACAATTGACAAGTGCAAAATAATCAAGTGTAGTAGTCAGAATTGTACGTGTGTATTTCTAACCTCTTTGGCAATATTATATGTTGTATATGCTATGCCGTGGTACAAATATTTCGAAAAAAAAACTTTTATAATTATATATTATATATTTCGAATAAAAAAATTTTATAAACTGCCACCAAAATTGTCTTATTTCACTCTATGTGCAGACAAACACCACTACCTTTTTTCTCGATAGTGTCAAAGCTCCCTAACCTATTTTATAAAATTTCTTTTTTTTTATGATATAGGAAGGCAAACAAGCAGACGTATTTCCTGATGGTAAGAAATTCACGCCGCCTAGAGAAACTAAAGGTGGTAATGGTACGTTGCTAACCTGAGGTCGGGATGTTAGGCCTCGAGCAAAAGTAAGTTTACCGGCTACCTTACACTCCGAACCGGAATACGTCATGACGTTATGGCGGCAGGAATAGGTAAGGCGATGGTATCCGGGAGAGTCGCTGCGAGACTCTACCACCTAGTATTTTTTAAATATCCTCAATATACGGTTCTCTTCTACGGTTTCAATATAAGTATAGACAGATAATATTTCTATTAGGTACGTCATCTCGTCTTATCTATATCTATACATGTTGTTCCGTTAAACTTAACTTTTTTGATGACCAATCCGGGCGAGTTCATGATTATATCATTTTACAGTAGTACTATTTAAACTATGCGTTTCGGCTATATTCGTCAAGCTTCGGGAATCCGAATGTATTTTAAAGATAGCTGTTATTACACATAATTAATCATTTTGCTTAAATTTAGATTAGGTCAGCCAATTTAAAAATAAAAGTATAAAGCGTAAGAGGAGAAAACAAATTAAAGCCGAAGAGCATAATTTAAATAGTAGTACTGTACACTTATATTGGCCAAATTTTACAAAATTCCACTAAAATAGACTAGTTTCACTCTATCTAAAGATGAAATTTAATAACAGCGAAAAAAATATGAACATCTTTTCCTCGATAGTGCCAAACATATTTTTATTAACTATTTCTTTTTATTTTCGTTAGAAACCGGAACACGTAAACGACAAGCACTGACGTACGATTAGGTATGGCGGTGGTAGGATTAGGTGAGGCCGTTTGGTACCGATGGCACCAATCCGAATAAAGTCACTGCGAAACTCTACCACCTAGACAGATGTCATGGGGTTAGAGACGGAAAGTTTATGTTCGTCTTGTACGAGCTACCTGCCAGAAAAGCAGTTGGTATATTCAGCAAAGGAGACCGAACCAACACGGGCGCTTAAAATTGAAAAAAAAATTAGAATATTCTGACCTCTATGAAAACATAAAATTCGAATATTCTAACCTCGATGAAAATATAATAAAGACACTTTCGCTTATTTTTCGCGCCAGAACTTTTCAAGTATTAGCCGCGTTCTGACCTGGTAGTTTTTAACCTACTCTAAAAAGATGGCGGTTAGTTATTATGTTATTAATTAGACTGTATTTTTTTTTGTGTTTGTTAAAAGGTTACTCAGCCAATAACTAACGCTATTTTTACCCGACTTGAACAAAAAGGAGCAATTACTCCGACTGCTATATTTTTTTTCATTTATGTTAATCGAAGTATACCGGTTATCTTAATCTAGAAACCGGAACACGTCAACGACAAACACTGATGTACGATTAGGTATGGCGGTGGTAGGATTAGGTGAGGCCGATCGGTACCGATGGCATCAATCCGAATAAAGTCACTGGCGAAACTCTACCACCTAGACAGATGTCATGGGGTTAGTGACAGTAAGTTTATGCTCGCTTTGTACGAGCTACCTGGCAGAAAAGCATTTGGTATATTCAGCAAAGGAGACCGGACCAACACGGGCGCTTAAAATTGAAAAAAAAAACTAATATCCTTATCGCTTATTTTTCGCGCCAGAACTTTTCAAGTAGTAGCCGCGTTCTGACCTGGTATTTTTTAACCTACTCTAAAAATATGGCGTTTAGTTACTATGTTACATTAATTAGACTGTATTTTTTTGTGTGTTTGTTAAAACGTTGCTGGGCCAATTTTTACCCAACTTTGACAAAAAAGAGCAAGTTACTCCGACTGATACATATTTTTTATTTATGTTAATCGATTTCTCCGTTATTTATGAACCGATTTTAAAAATTACTTTATTATCTGAAAGAGCGTATACAGCGTATATCCTCCGAATCGGAACATGTCAACGTCAAGCACTGACGTTATGACAGCCGCGGCGGTACCAATCAGACCGTAGCTTCACAAATTCTAAATAATATCAGTAAAAACGTATGGCTGGAATAGGTATAGCAGGTGATAGCAATCCAGAGGAGTGGCAACGAAACCACCTAGTGAGATGTCATGGTGTTAGTGACGGTAAGTTTATGCTCACCGTTCACGGTAGTCTGATCGCTTGATCCCAGGGAAATCGAGGAAGATACTTAATTTTTGTGTATCTAGTTTTTTCTTTTTTAATTTACTCATTGATATCGAAGTCTGTTTTACTGCTAGAAGTTTTACTGCGCCTAGTTATTTGTAAATGAAAAGCGTTTTTAAACGCAATCAGTTGTCCTTATTTAAAATGACATTGCCAACTAAGTAAACAACTTTATCCCACTGGTAAAGTAAATGTCAAGAGTTGGACACCGGATGGAGGGAAGCTATTTAGATGAAGATAAACTTTGTAGCTCATTGCCTCGTTGGATGTAGCTTCCAGTGTTTTTCTCGAACTAGGGTTTCCTTAAAAATAACGCAAAGATGTAGATAAGTCTGACTTTATTTAAATGGTTAGTCTGAATAAATTGGGATTGCCAGTCTGGTTGTAGTTGTACTTTGTTTTATTTTATTTTGTTTTGAGTACTGTCGACAAGGCAAACACAAATTTACACACTTTAAAATAAGTACATGGTTAATATTGTCTCACTTATAAGCAGTAACGTTAAGGCCCCATACTTAGTCAGCCAGAAGAGCCAATCAGAGCACTCCCCTGTTCCATGATTACTATGAAATATTGCGCTCTAAAGTAAATGTCTTAAGCGCCAAGTCACTATTTTTGAAACTATAAAAGTAATTTGAAAAAAAAATATAAAAACTGAAACAGTTATCTTTTAGATATAATACTTATCTATGTTTATGTTAAATTTGGTGTCTATATTTTCATAACAGAAGTAGACAGTTGGGTTTTGCTTTCAAAAAAGGGTTAACTTTTTGATTTTTTTCTATCGAGCAAAGTGAAATGAATCGTGTTTTGGAAACACTAGTCTTATAAAGCATATTAATGTTAATCTTGTGTATTTTTGTCGCCAAGATCCATAATTGCTTTGTATGAAAAAAAACAGTATATTGCTGACGTATTTTAGCATACATGGCCCCTTAATATTAAAAGTAAGCAAATAATAGATAAAAATGTTAGGACAGTGGTATTGAATAACAATAATTAAATATAATTTAAATAAATGAAATAATCATGATTGTTACTAAAAAGTTTTTTTTAAACCAATTTAAAAAATAGTATCTCGCGTCTATGGTCTAACGGTCAGGTCGGTGTCGCCTTCAGTGTCTTTCTCGAACTAGGGTTTCCTTAAAAAGAACGCAATAAGAATAAGTCAGACTTTATTTAAATGATTAGACTGTATAAATTGGAATCTTCAGCCTGTCGACAAGACAAATACTACATTAATTTACACATTTTAAAATAAGTACATGTTAAATATTGTCTTTATTATAGGCAACATTAATATTAAAAGTAAGAAAACGATACATAAAAACATTCAGTGGCATTGAATATCAATTATTAAGTAATAATAATAAATATCCCTGGACAAGTTACACAAATTGAATCTAACCCTAAAGTAAGCAAATTATATGCTTGTATTATTGGTGTTAGTCAACGGTTCTAATACACATAAATACTTAAATAGATACTAGAATAAATTTAATAAACACCCAGACCCGGAAATGCAGACATCTAAATGTTCATAACACAAATGCCTGCCCCTGTCGGAAATCGAACCCGAGCCTCGCGGTTGATCAGCGCGGTTAGGCGTGTACGCTAGCCACTCGATCAATGAGGAATGAAATGATCATGATTGTTACAAAAAAGTGTTTTTAAGCCACTTTAAGAAAAGAAGATTTTATTTATTCTACTACAAAATTTTCTTGGATGTTTGTTACTCGATTATTATTATTAGAATGGCCTTCGATAATTTGTTTTTCGTAAGGCTATATAAAATCGCCTCTGGAGTCTAGCGGGCCGGTGTAGGACTAGATTCCATGAGGTCTTGGGTTCGAGCCTCGATACGGATACAAAAAAATGTGTGTCCAATAAAAGTAGCATTGCCCAGGAGTTGATATGTGCCCAGTAGGAGATAGACTTACCTAGTCACTGTATTGTTGGGTTAATCATGTTTTTTGCCCTACCTCTGTCTACCTCTTTGTGGATACGGGCGTGAGGAAACTTTTTAAAATCAGGAACTTAAAAATTGGTTTTTATACTTAATCCAATCTAAAGTCTGTTTATTGCACCTTTACTGCTAAACCGCTAAGCCATAAAGTAACTCCCAAATGGTGATGAGAGTTTGTATAAAAATCATGTTGAAGTGTTCCAACGACGAATTAATTATTCTAAACTGACAGATTCTTGTGTGAACTACTAGTGATGTATTTTTAAAGTGAAAACTTCTTTAGCGGCGTTGTGCTTTTTTTTGGAATGGGTAAAAACTTCTAAATTCGCGTTAGGACACGTGACTGGAAATTTCGTAAGACGGCGCAGAACGCTTACGCAAATGTTCGTGTTGTCATGTTTGTGTGCGATAGCTCAATAAATAAATATTGTATTCTACCTAATAAATGATAGTACTTTTATACTAACAGTTAAAGCAATTCGTACAAAATTATTCCTTAACCATTAAAAAATATCAAAACTGCACAACGTCAATCATTAAAAAAGACATCTGGACTCAAACCAGACTTTTCTGGATTGGGTGTTATAGTCTTAGCTGTTATAGCCATGTAGATGATGACTGATAATATTGCAGCGGCTCGTATTTTGTATTCTTATAATATTGCAGATGTTGGTATTTCGTATTCTAATAATATTGCAGCGGTTTTTCATTGCCTAAATACACGTATAAAACGATATTTTTGAAGTAAAAACTTCTTTAGCTACGTTGCACTTTTTTTGGAATGGGTAAAAACTTCTAAACTTGTGTCAAGATACGTGACCTGTTCGAAAATTTGTAAGACGGCGCAGAACGCTTGCGCGAATAAGACGGCGCAGGGCGCTTGCGCGAATGTTCGTCTTGTCATGTTTGTGTGCGATAGCTCAATAAATGAATATTGTATTCTACCTCATAAATTATAGTACGTTCATACTGATAATTAAAGCAATTCGTACAAAATTATTCCTTAACCATTCCAAAATACCAAAAATGCACAACGTTAATATTCAAGTTTTCACTTCTAACGGCACTCCCGGAGTGCAATCCGTTTTTTTTATTTGCCTTCCTAAATCGATTTATTCGCCTAGTAGATATAGGGGCTAGCATACACGCCTAACCACCGAACAACCGCGAAGCTCTTGTTCAATTCCCGACATGTGCAGGTATTTGTATAATGAACATTTAATGTCTGCATTTTCGGGTCTGGGTGTTTTTCTTCTGGTATCTATTTAACCCACCCATAACACAAACATGTGATTTGCTTGCTTTAGACTTAGATTCAATTTGTGTAACTGTCCAGGGACATTTTATTTATCGGCTCCAAAAATCTCTTGCATACAAAATTTCATGAAAACGGTTACAACGCCGTTTCCTAGATTTAATTAACTAATTTACTAATCTTTAATTTACTAGTCGAACTAACAATATTCTGTAATACCAGGATAATAAGCCACATGTATGCATCCAGCTCCAGCAGATTTAACACGATAATGTTGCAGGTGGCAGGTTACTATGGCGGTAGGAATTAGCGGTATTACGAATTCAAAATCGCCTGTTTGGTCAAGCGGTCCAGGTTTTGGACATGACTTCATGAGGTCCCGGATTCGATTACCGTGATGGGCAACATAAAGATATGGTTTTTCCAATTTTCTAATAAAAAAAATTGTTCTCGGGATTTGATGTGTGACGGGTTGGGAGATAGGCTTGCCACCTATCACTTAGAGGAACTTAGTGTCTTCGACTAGTCGTAGATGCTCTGTTTGCGCCTCTGTCTACCTCTTCGGGGTATCCCGCGCGAAGATACTAACTTTACTTTTTACTAATTAAAAAAAAACAAATTAAAACCTTGAAAGACCTAATAAAACTTGAATCAAGTTAAAAAAGCAAAATCTTTTTCCTAAAGAAATGTAATCATCCATCACCGATCCTGATTAGAATCGCATTGATTCGGTAATTGGGTACCTTAAGCCCCTGATCAGGTAATCCGCGAAATTACTGTTTTGAGCTCGTTTCATCCCTGAATATCCGCTATCTCAATATGTTACTCAATTGGATATTTCTTAAATCAGCTCTTATTTTCGATAAGTAGTATTGTACTTTTTAGGGTTCCGCAAATGAATGGGAAAAGAACCCCTACAGATTTAACAAGTTCATTCATCTGTATGTCTAGGGTCACTTTGCTAAATACACACGAAATTAATTGAAGAAGAGGGTATATTTATTCCACACTTACCATGTATTGTGTCGATTTTTATACAAAAATAAAAGTAAGATGACTCACCAGGCACTTAGATGTCATCTTAAGGTCCACTGCAACTTTCCATTTGTTTGGAATATTATGCCGTCTTATCTTATGATCCTCGCAGGGTCGCCATTAAGGTCGGGTGCTTAAGAGAGTAATGAAACCCTCTAGGTTCAAGAACACACTGAATATAATGGATAATACAAGATTAATATATAGCTTACAACTACAACATCACAGGGTGGTGATCCCCAATTATTGTTCTGAAATAAAAAAAATCAAACCTATGTACCTAGGATATCCAAAGATAGGTGTCTAAAATGACGTTGAGGTTTCTAAATCCAGTTTTTTTAAATCAACCGTTTGAAAGATATTTCTAAATTGGTTAATTTTCCCCCTATAACTTTTAAAATAGGGAAGTCCATATATTATATAACAATATAGGTATATGCTGTAGATCTAAATAAAAAAAAATGATTTAAGCAAGATATAGACAACAGTTTTTGAAACAAAGTACATTTAAAAAAACCGCATTTTTGCTGGTGGAAAATTATATTGGTATTTTGGGATATAGGGTCAAATGTGCTTTCTGTTTCCAATGTAACATAACTAATTTAAGCTTAGGGATGAAGCGATACCACTGAGGTATCGATATTATACTCGATACTGGTATCGGTCGTCAAGTATCGATACTTACTCAGTATCGATCACAAAGTATCGATACTTACTAGTAACGTATCGTTTTTGGAAAATTTTGAGTGAAAACTGTAACAAGTATTGGTATTTTTTATTGAAAATTACTAATAATATTCTAACATAAAATTTAGAAGCACTCCTGACCATGAGTGTCGCAGGTAAGCGCTAGTACAACACGTCAACTTCAAAATAATTTATGGAATAAAGTTCGTTTTCATGATGCTGTTCAAGAAAATCGACATTCCGGTTAAACTTTTTCGGGCATAGACAAACAAGCTTGTCAACTGCCAAGGCTGCTAACTACACAAAACTAAGCTTAGGAGGAGTTCAGAAACTTCAATTTACGATAAACGTTTTTGATCAATGTCAAAAGATTAAACATACATTATTTTTATTTCCGTTAACCATAAAATTTACTGATATGAGTACTTTTAACCGATACCTACTCGATCCTTCATTTCAAAGTATCGATACTAAAATGTACTTGGTATCGTAGAAAAGTATCGAGTACCTACTTGGATTTACTCGTATCGTTTTATCCCTATTTACGTCTGGTACTACAGAACCCTTTAAGGGCGAGTCCGATTCCCCCTAAGCCACTTTATTTTTATCTTATTATCTTGGAACGAGAATTGATTCATGTTAGATTTAGAGAACAGGTCTAGTCAATGTCCGGGTGTCCTGTGTAGAATAGACCATCTGCATGGGCTTACCGTCACTAACACTCTTTCATTTATAATAGTTAATAGTTAGCGAAAAAATGGTATTTAAGTTTTTGACAAAAAAATCTCTCTCTCTCTCTCTCTCTCTCTCTCTCTCTCTCTCTCTCTCTCTCTCTCTCTCTGTACAAATTACATAATTGAATCTAACCCCATAATAATCCAATAATTTGCTTCTGTTATTGGCGACAAGGTCTGGTCGGGCAGCAACAAGAAAATTTGGTTTTTCCAATTTTCTAATAAAAAACATGTTTCTCGGGTTTGGATGAGTGCCCGTTTGGTGATAGGTTTGCCACTGATCAAATAGTGGGGCTTAGTGTCTTCGGCTACTCGTCGGTATTCTGGTTGTACCTCTGTCTACCTTTTGAGGGATATGGGCGTGAAGATACTTTTTTATTTTGTGTGACTTGTCCAGAGATATTTATGATTATTATTTATTTAAAGTGCATAAAGAGTATGCATTCTACGTAAGCAATTAAGAATAAATCAATAAGTGCTGTGACAATTACTATACTTTCTCCTACTTTATTGTTTCTCCTCAAGTAAAAAACACCGAATCTTATACAAAATACATATAAAAATACCATGGAATTGGGAATTTCCTCCTATACGTTGTTTCGTCGGCTGAAAACCAAAAATTGATTTCTCTAGATCTATATATTCGTTTATTGAGACTTATAATAAAATAAAACGTCTCCAAAAATGAATAACTTATTTTATTAACCTACTTTTGCTCGAGGTCTAACATTCCGGCCTCAGGTTGGCAACGCACCATTACCACCTTTGGTGTCTCTAGGTGGCTTGAATTTCTTACCATTAGGAAATTCGTCTGCTTGTTTGCCTTCCAATATCATAAAAATAAAAAAAATAATAGACTCTGACTGTAATAGATAATGCCAACTCATTAAATTGTAATCACGGGTCGAAGTTTACCGATTAAATTAACCTAATAAGGGATTCAGGATATTTTCTGGGAAGGGCACAATTGAAAGTCCAAAAATCAAGCGTATTAGTCAGAATTATACGTGTGTAATTCTAACCCCTTTGGTAATATTATATGTTGTATATGCTATGCTGTGGTACAAATATTTCGAAAAAAAAAACATCTTACTTTTTATAAATCTTTCTTTCTTTAGGTTTTGGCCTTCACGTTAGTATTTTGCCATTAGTCAAGTAGAAATTTGCATCAATCATCAGTCATAAGTCGTCAGTAAGTCATGACAGGCTTTTGGGTAAAGCGATGGCCTGTTTACTCAAGCTCATATAGTGAGATTTGGCGGCAACGCGGAAATAAACGATACGCTAATTTCTTCACGATTATTTCATTTGTGCACTTTTACTGAACAAAATTGTACAAAATGCCACCAAAATTGATTAATTTCACTCAATGTCAACACAAAATTCAATAATTATGAAAAAACTTCGACCATCTTTTCTCTCGATGGCGCCAAAACTCCTTCATAATAAATATTCAGTAGAAGTAATTTTTGGTAAGTGACAGCTTTTCACATTGACAGTGACATTCTTTAATATTAAAGTATCTTCACGCCCATATCCCCGATGAGGTAGGCAGAGGTTACAACCAAGGCACCCACGACTAGCCGAAGACACTAAGTCCCACAATGTGATAGGTGGCAAGCCTATCGCCAATCGGGTACATTTCTAATCCCGACCAACATTTTTTTTATTATTAAATTGGAAAAACCCAATTTTGCTTTTTGTTGGCCGATCCGGGATTCGAACCCGGGGCCTCATGCAGTCAAGTCCAACACCCGGACCGCTAGACCACAGAGGCGAATCTTTCATATTATATTCATTAATACTTTTGTTAATAACTAATAAAGTAGTTTTTTGTTTTGTGATCTTAACAGTCCCCAATTTTCCTGAAATCCCTTTTGTCTTCAATTTGTAGTTTCTTGAAATAATCTTATCGCTCAACCACTTTATTTAATGTCAGAGGATCTCAAACATTGGGGTTTCCCACAAACTTTCTCAAAATTAAATAACCAAAAGTCACATACATGCGGATCTGGTTTACGGCTATCTGATAAAAGATAAAAGTTGTATAGTCAGTGAAATTTTGTGACAGCGTAATTTTGAGGCCTTTATTTAAATGTAAAAAAGTTTTTTTTTAAAGATGTTGGAAGGCAAACAAGCAGACGGATTTCCTGATGTTATGAAATTTACGCTTCCTAGAGACACCAAAGGTGGAAAAGGTGCAGTGTCAACCATAGGCCGGGATGCTAGGCCTCGAGCAAAAGTAAGTTTACCAACTACCTTACCCTCCGAACCGGAACACATCAACGGCAACTGACATTAAATCTTCTGCAAAGAAGCCTGGACCAACACGAAGTAAACATTCATGCAGATCTGGCTTACACCTATCTGATAAAAGATAAAAGTCGTATAGTCAATGGAACTTTGCAACATCAGTTTTGAGGGCTTTATTTAAATGTAAAAAAGTTGCTCAAAAGTTCAATACTATCTAAGGTTAGGTCAAGCCTTGTCATCGGTTGTATCTTTGCTAAGCTTAGGTTCCATGGTGCTGCTGGCATGACTAGGCGTTTCCCTGAGTCCAATGCATTGGACATAATAGATGGGCGTGCTGAAAGTGGAAGACTCCTAACTAATTAAAACAAAGATGTTAAATCGTTGTGTATACAATGTTGAGTTTCAACGAATGAAATAATATAAACCCAGTGAAATTGCACACAACTTACTTCAATTTCAAAATTAGAGACTAGCTGAACCGGCAATTTTTATTGATTTTATACTAGATACTCTCTGCCAATCCCGAGTTGGAGTTGGTGTGAAAATATGTATGTATATGTGAAACGACCTGTTTTTTTTTTTTGAATGACTAATTTGTTGCTAATCTTGCGATTTTTACAACTTCACCGAACTTTGTGGGCCGAGCAGAGTGCTCAGCCCGAGACATCATTATTTAGATGGATTGGGCTGTTTCCTACAACGCCAGCACCAAGGGCTGTCTCCCGGGAGACCGTACCTCGGAAACGACCTGACGTTCAAATGTTTCTCTATATTCCGGATTTCAAGTTTATTACTTTACACTGGGTGTTGTTATTTCTGTAATTTAAAAACTATAAAACTTGTACTTAAACGTTACAATTTTTTCTACAGACAGACAAACATTATAAAGATGATAAAAATGTGTTCTGCATTCCTTTTCAGTCATTTTCACCACTTTTTTATAATATCTTCAATATTGATTTGTATCTGAATTTAGTCTTCTACCGGTTTATTATAAGTAGTTATAGATTGCGCCTTCGAAGTAAACAAATGTAACTCAAAAAGTGCTGAACCAAATTGTCCTACTTTCTCCTGTTAAAAAAAAAATGTACCCATCGAATTGGGAATTTCCTCTTGTCCCTTGTTTTGTCGGTTGAAAACCTAAAATTAATTTCTCTTGATATATATTACTTTATGTAAAAAAAGTATCTTCACGCTCATATCCCCGAAGGCGTAGGCAGAGGCACAGAAAGGTCGGCAACGCATCTGTGAATCTCCTGGTAATAACCAGGACACCCACGATCAGCCGAAGGCACTAAGTCCCACATTGTGATAGGTGGCGAGCATATCGCCAACCGTCACGTATCCTATCCCAGGCAACATTATTTTTATTAGAAAATTGAAAATGTACAATTTCTATTTTTTTTCTTGCCCGACTCAGGAATCCAACCCGGGACCTCAAGAAACCCGACGCCGAACCGCTAGACCACAGAGGCGACTTATAATAACGACTCTCAAAATGAATAACTTGCGTTAGGAATGCAGATGCCCCAGTTTGAGAATCCCTGATCCAGAACGTAACAAGTAGAGCCGACGGAAGCTCGCGTGACGCAGCACAGTGATGGATGCACGGGAAAGGGGCCGGGGACTTATCTTTTATCAGACAAATTAATTTTCCGTAGACGCCATAAAGAATTATTTTTATATACACGCAACCAATGATCTGTAACATTATAAGTAAAATATTTGTTGAAACTTCAAACAACCGTCATCGTGTTTCAATTTAAAGGATACGGATAGTGCGGATAATAAAGGATACAACCTCACGCAACTAGGGATGAAACGATAAGAGGAATTTCAAGTAGGTACTCGATACTTTTATCCGATACCAAGTACATTTTAATATCGATATTTTGAAATGAAGTATGGAGTAGGTATCGGTTAAAAGTACTCATATCAGTAAATTTTATGATTTACGAAAATTTACATATTAGATGTTTATCTTTTAACACTGAAAAAAAAATATTCTAAATTGAAGTTTCTGAACGCATTCTAGGCTTAGTTTTGTGTAGTTAGCAGCCTTGACAGTTGACAAGCTTGTTAAGCTATGCCCGAAAAAAGTTTAACCGGAAGACATTTACAAATGTTAATTTTCTTGAGCAGCATTACGAAAACGGAATTTTTTTATAAATTATTTTTAAAGGTGACGTGTTGTACTAGCGTTTACCCGCGACACTCATGGTCGGGAGTAACTCAAAAATTATTATTTCATTTTAGAATATTATTAGTATTTTCAATAAAGAATACTAATACTTGTTACGGTTTTCACTCAAAATTTTCCAAAAACGATACGATATCGAGTAAAGTATCGATACCCCAGTGTTATCGTTTCATCCCTACACGCAACTACTACACAAACAGTTGTTACCCGTGGCTTTATCCGCGTGTTAAGTTTAAGTTAAGGGTTCATGATCGTACATTTCTAGAAATATTCATAAGTTCTCCCATAGGGTTCACTTGAGACAAATTACAGTTTTGAAACTCGATCAATATGAGTTCATCTGTTACAATTTTTCCAAACATACACCGTGACATGGGATTTTATACACAGGTACTAGCTAGTCCGGCAAATGTTGTTAAAGTAAGTAAGTATCTTCACGTCCATATCCCGGAAGACCCCTTCGAGGATATGGACGTTAAGATACTCCTGGTGTTGCGGATGTCCGTGGGCGGAGGTGATCACTTTCCATCAGGTGACCCACTTGCTCGTTTGTCTCCTCTTCTATAAAAAAAAAAACAACCAGGTCACCCACGACTAGCCGAATACACTAAGTCCCACAATGTGATAGGTGGCAAGCCTATCGCCAACCGGGCGATCCAATCCCGAGCGACATTCTTTTTTGATTATAAAATTGGAAAACTCAAATTTTCTTCTTGTTGCCCGACCCGGGATTCGATCCGGGACCTCATGCAGTCAAGTCCAGCACCTGAACCGCTAGACTACAGAGGCGAGGCAAATGTCGTTCTGTCACAGTACTTGTTCACCTAACGGTATGAGACTTGATAACTTATTTACTCAATAGAATTGTTTCAAATTATTGCGCCAATAAATAACATGATATTTTGATATAACAGGAAACATTATGACGCAAAATATATATATGAAGAAAAACTAGCAGTTGACCGCGGCGTTGGCCGCATGGTACCATAGGAACATTTTTTTGGTATAAAAACTCCCCTTTGTTGGTCCGGGCTCCTTTGCAGAATAGATTATCTGCTTTCCTTTGCCAGGCAGCTCGTAAAAGGAGCATAGGCTTACTGTCACTAACACCGTGACATCTGACTAGGTGGTATAGTTTCGCAGCGACTATTGTACAGCGCATGGTAGCACCGCCTGACCTATTCCTGCCGCCATAACGTCATGACGTGTTCCGGTTTGGAGGGTAAGGTAGCCGGTAAACTTACTTTTGCTCGAGGCCTAACATCCTGGCCTCAGGTTTGCATAGCACCATTACCACCTTTGGTGTCTCTAAGCGACGTGAATTTCTTTCGATCAGGAAAACCGTCTGCTTGTTTGCCTTCCAATATCATAACAAAATTTTTTTTTCATTTTCCCGTTTTTATTTTTATAAGATCCTTCTCCTGACCAACATTAAAAAAAAGAATAGGCAAAATTGATTCGTTCGTTCAGACATGATGCGATGACCACGCGAAATGGGGATTCATTTTTATATAAATTATATTTATTTATTTCCCCATAAAACTTATCTGCAATGTAGTTAAAACAATCTTGGTCATGTCAGGTTACAAAAAAACTGCATAGAAATTGGTCCACTCGTTTATGAATTATACCATAAAACACATTGAACAAGTCACCTACTTTCCCACTTGGCTGCTTTTCTATAAAATATCGTAAATATATATTAGTAATTTAGTGATAACTTATTTGTACGTAATACAATGATCAATTACTTATTATTTTCAGGCTAAGTCCCTTACGGCATAGGGAGATCAGCAAACCAGCCTAGTTTCCTTTTCATTAATTATTAATATTTTCCTATTAACACGCTAGTTACGAATACTCTTGACACCATGGACAAATGTCAAGCTATGTCTCCCCGGGTACCTTACATCCATCCACATTAACATTGTATATCTCCTTTGTAAGCCTTTCATCTATCACTCTTTCCACATGGAAGAAGCGGAGCAAGCCCTTTCTCATTTTTACACCAACGCTTTCTTTGAATCCTACTTTTTCTCGAATCTCATTGTTGCGAACTCAGTGACAATCTATATGTTATGTATATTTATATAAAATTTGTAGTAATTCATAGGTAAAATAATATGTGATAAATTATTTCCTAATTTAGTGAACTCCCAGTGAGTTTGGGCCTCCCTCGTAGCCCATAACTTGATACATGGATGACCCCGTACAAAGTTCCTATATTCCTGTTACTGTGGTCACTGAGCGTGGATATTTATAACAACTAAGACATGCCACCTGCTGTTAAAGCTCGTTTGAATAACTAAACAGTTTTTTTATAGAGATATTTTTATTTTTATTTTATATTTATTTATTTAAACTTTATTGTACACGATTAAAAGTTATGAGTACAAAAGGCGAACTTAATGCTATATGCATTCTCTCCAAGCTAACCTTTACGCTAACAGAGATTAAATATGTAGGTGCCACCTAATTACAAAAACAAAAAAAAATATATGAATTTGAAATACAAAACAAAACCGTACATGTAACTAAGATAATTAAGATAATTTTCCCCGTTAGTCCGGGCTTCTTTGCAGAATAGACCATCTGCCTTCGGGCCATGAAGCTCGTAAAAGGCGAGAATATGCTTACCGTCACGAAACTAGTGATATCTTACTAGTTGGTCGACTGTGAAGTCGCTGCGAAAAACAGGTCAATTTTCGAGCGTCCGGATTGGTACCACCGCCTTAACTATTCCTGCCGCCATAACGTCCAATGCTTGCCGTTGACAAGCAACGGAGGGTAAGGTAGCCGGTAAAATTACTTTTGCTCGAGGCCTAACATCCCGGCTTCATGTTGGCAACGCACCATTACCACCTTTGGTGTCTCTAGGCGGCGTTAATTTCTTACCATCAGAAAATCCGTCTGCTTGTTTGCCTTCCATTATCATAAAAAAATCATTAATATATTATAACAACATAATATTATATATAAATTATGCATAGATAATTATAGGTACATTGCATTTTTTATACATAATCCTATTAATATTATAAATGCGAAAGTTTGTAAGTATGGATGTATGGATGTTTGTTACTCTTTCACGCTCGAATGGCTGAACGGATTTGTCTGAAATTTGGAAGACAGATAGATTGTGACCTGGATTAACATATAGGCTATTTTTAATCCCGATCGCACACCGGGTTTCTGTGAAAACGCGGGCGAAGCCGCAGGTAGCAGCTAGTATAAATTAAAGAAATAATTATCAAGATAAAATTGCAAACCATTCATAGATAAATATCTAAATATTATACACTAAGGTATGATGAAGATATATTCTCTATCTATATACTGCTATCTTCATTCATTTACAGCCGATATTGATGACCTTTCCATGATAAGCGATCGTGATATTTTAGATCAGTTGCCAGGCAACCGCTGTTATTTTTCAATAATTATCAAAAATATATTAGCAATAAATTTGGAAATCAGGCACCCTGTGTTTCGATGTAGGGTAGCATACATTTTATGCCGTTCACAAAAGGTATTCTCGTGGAAGAGGGGTAAAAGTCTAACGTCCAATATTAATAAACAATCCTAATCCAAACCTTACTGTCGAAGATTGATATTTTGTTCCATTTTTATGTTATCGCTTGCCAATAACATATCTGTGGACAGGATAAATATGGCTATTAGATATAAGATAGGCCGCCGGATACGCAGCTAGCTAGATTGCTTGAAATCCATCTTTAGAGAAACATGATTAATATTGACAGTAAATGTATAATGGGCATTAAACTATAGCATGATTATGCTCGTTATTTTTTGGTTTATAGTATGTTTTTTTAACAAATTGTCTCACGTTTTTTTTATTATGCACTAACTGTTCCGGCAAACTTCGTTCCACCCGTTAAATTTGTATGGGAACAATAAAAAAAAGATTTTCCTAGTTTCCTTAAAGTCGAAAAAAGTAAATAGTATCATATGTCTGTCTCCTAGCCCTGAGCTAAACCCCCGTAAATTTTCAGCCAAATCGACTCAGCCGTTCTTGATTTATAAATAGTCGAACTAGCACGACTGTCTTTTATATATATAGATTAATAAATATAACTAGTATTTAAACCACCCTTTCCCAAAGTGGGCTATAACGCCCCCTTGTGGGCGCTGGAAACCTAGAGGGGGTGGTATAAATGTTGAAAAAATGTTTTGTTTAAACTACAGGTGAAACAAATATGTTATTTAGGTTACTGACAAGAAAAAAAAACGAGGCGCCCCCACCTACACATACAAAACAACTGATTTTAAAAGTGGGCGTTACAATATGAAATAAGTTTGGGAACCTTTGATTTAAACCAGTCAAATTTGTAGGATAGGCCTACCTCTGCATTATGAGCATTTTAAAAACAGAACTATCAAAAAAAATCCTCGTTTGCCGAATAGTCGCTTTGCAATCATACATTAAACAAAGAAAAAACTTACAGAGTGATTATGCAACCTAATATTTTTTGATTTGGTAAATAAATTGTTAATTGACTTCAGTCACTGACTGTACTAGCCGATAAACATATGTAGGCTACTTTCAGATTCAAGTTATCGATGATTTCATAAATGGACATCAGTAAGGTCGTTTCACAGACATTAGACAAAATGGCCGGGTCGGGAGCTTTGAGTCGTACTATGTGCATTGTATCGGAACCTCTTCGATTAACCGTCACCCCTTCAACCTTTTCTCGATGACCATTAATGTGCAGTCACTCGGACAGTATGTGTCAATGTGTTGTATGTTTTTGTCGACAAATGGTAGGTTTCATGACGATCCTTTTGCTAATATTGAACAGCTGATTTTAAACGTTCTACAATAAAATGGATCTGTAGGGTTACTCTTGAATCTCGATAATGTATTGTTGGAAATTAGAATCGGATTTGTTATTATAGGAACTCTTGCACACGTTATAAATTTATCTATATATTATTACGTGATGGCAAAACTTTGGACCACTTTTTACGAAAATTGTGCGGACGCAGGAACATAAAATTTGGCATACTTATAGTTTATATGTAGGAGAAGTGCAGAACGCTAATATTTTTCAATGATAATACTTATAAAGTACTTTATTAAATTAATAAATAAAACATTACCCACACTACCATGCATTCGACACACACAAACAAATATATTGAAGATTATCTAACGATAAAAGATCACAGATGGCGCACTAAAAAGTTTGGAAACAAAGTAGTTGATCTTGAGAAATGAAGATGGCGTTTTTATCAACAAGATATTATTAAGACTGTACAATACTGATATTTTGATCCATTTTTATGTTATCGCTTGCCGATATCATATCTGTGGACAGGATAACTATGACAAGATGAAATAGGATAGGCTGGCGGATACGCAGCTGTATAGATTGCTTGAAATCCATCTTTTTTTTATGAAATTGGAAGGCAAACAAGGAGACGGATTTCCTGATGGTAAGAAATTCACGCCGCCTAGAGACATCAAAGGGGATAAAGGTGCGTTGCCAACCTGAGACTGGAATCTTAGGCCTCGAGCAAAAGTAAGTTTACCGGCTATGGTCATGACGTTATGGCGGCAGGAATAGGTATCAANNNNAACATCGTCTCATACCTACTTTAAGTTGGGATAAAATCTTAATATCGCACCAATTAATGAATAAGAAACATTTTAAAAATAAAAATAATTATCCAGGATGTGTTAGGCAACGCATTTTTAATATATTTTCTGATATACTAAATTTGCTATAAAACCGGTTTCATCCTATTATCAGCTCGGTGTAGGTCGACCTAACTTCGGATCTTAGACTATAAGCATTTTGATTATTTTAAATCTGTTTTTAAATATTGATTTATATTTAACACTTCCCTTTTTTACCACTTGCACGTAATTTACTTTGTATAGGCAAGCTATGTTGACCATGCATCTAGAAAGTACTTGTCAAATGTAATTTTAGTGCAGCGATTTTTGGACAAGCTTTATTGTTTTGAGTTTTTCCCATTGTCGATCACTACACACTTACAGCAAATATATTTTTTATGATATTGGAGTGCAAACAAGCAGATGTATTTCATGATGGTACGAATTTTACGTCGCCTAGAGACACCAAAGGTGGTAATGGTGCGTTGCCAACCTGAGGCCGGGATGTTAAGCCTCGAGCAAAAGTAAGTTTAACATGTAATAACAACAGCAAGCGTTGACGTTATGGCGACAGGAATAGGTAAGGCGGTGGTACCAATGCGGGTGAGTCGCTGCGAAACTCTACCACCTAGTCAGATGTCACGTTATTAGTGACGGTGAGCCTATGCTGGCCTTTTACGAGCTGTCTGGCAGGAAGGCAGATGTTCTATTCTGCAAAGGAGCCCGGACCAACACGGGCAATCTTTAGAGATACATTATTAATATTGGCCGTAATGACGAAACATATCCAGTGGCAAATGCTAGTTAATACTTCCGTGTCGGGCCGCTGCCGGATATTCAATTTGTTCGGCAATTTCCAATGAATAACCGCTTATCTGATCAATGTATTGCGAAATTGCCCGTTTGCGATTGAAAGTTATTACCCGCTGATACATTGAATAACAAGTTTAACAGCACGCTGGGCTACATTTGGGCTTCTGATAATGATTAATCAATGTATACCAAACAACATGTTAGGCACCATTTGTGCTTCTAATGGTGATTTATTAATGTGTACCAGATATAGGTATTTTTGCCTTTGTGGTCTAGCGGTCCAGGTGTTGGACTTGACTGCATGAGGTCCCGTTTTCGATTCCCGGGTCGGGAAAATGAAAGAAAATTTGGTTTTTACAATTTTCTAATAAAAAAAATGTTGCTCAGGATAGGATATGTACCCGGTTGGCGGTAGGCTTGCTACCTATCACATTGTGGAACTTAGTATCTTCGGCTAGTCGTGGGTGCCCTGGTTGTTCTTCTGCATACCTCTTCGGGGATATAGACGTGAAGATACTTATTTTTTACTTACTTAGATATGGGTATTTGAAATTTCTTGGAAACTATTTTCCAGAGTCAGACCTTAACTTAACCAGGGATAGCCTGAGCTTTGATTTGGGTAAAGCGAGTCGCGTTTTCTCCCATGTTGGTCGAGGTCTGCTGATTAGAATTCTCAGAAGACCCAGACCAATCTCTCTGTCTCTCTGTCAGGCGTCTCTTAAGAGGCGAGCTCTCCTTAAAATGTAGGCCAGTACCAACAAGACCACTGGTAGCTGTGAAGCTACTTGACAAGACTTTCCACTGCCTAACCTTAACCTATTGCTGACATATCGACTCGGTCACGTTCTAGGGTAGTGTGGCCGGTAGATGAACAATATGCCTCACATGCCGGCTGCTGGACAGCGACGCACTTGTAACGTCTAGGTACGCTAGAAATAGGCAACGGTTCTTTCTTACCAATATGCTTGTTCACTGACCTATCACATAAAAAAAGACGGTTTGCACTCCGGGAGTGCCGGCAGAAGTGAAAACTTGAATATTAACGTTGTGCATTTTTAATATTTCGGAATGGTTAGGGAATAATTTTGCACGAATTGCTTTAATTATAAGTATGAAAGTACATCATTTATGTGGTAGAATACAATATTTATTTATTGCGTTATCGTACATGCAAATGACAACACGAATATTCGTGCAAGCACCCTGCGCCATTTTACGAATTTTCGATGACACTTGTCCTGATGCGAGTTTAGAAGTTTTTGCCCATTCCAAAAAAAGTGCGCAACGCTGTAAAAGAAGTTTTCACTTTAAAAATCTTACAATTTAAATTTCCTCGCTGCACTAGCTATGTGGTAAATATATCTGACGTATTTCTTTTTAAATTTAAGGAAGCTGAAGCATCGAAGCGAGGTTTTGTAATACAAGCTGAACGAAGAAACCCAGCTGCGTCCAATTAGTTGTAGAGCGCTGGCAGGATTAACTTCAGGAACGCTTTGAGATCTAATAAGATAGAAACCTATGTGCATACTCAAGGTGCAATGTTGGGAGAATTTGAATTGAATTTGGAAAATAATTGCGGATTTCCGTTTTAGATTTATAAATGTGGGTAAATTGAATTATAATGGGGTAAAATTTAAGATAATAAATATAGACTACAATAGTTTAGCTTACTAGCTGTTTTTGTGAATTTGTTTGCGTTAAATTCAACAACAAAGTAATTTAGTTTATTTATTATCATTATTTAATACTTCGTTGCACACAAAAAAAATAAAATCACAAAATACATGAGACATAAAAAAGCACATAAGGCGAGCTTATCACTAACTAAAGAAATTTCTTCCAGTCAACCCAAAAAATGAAGCTGTGAAAATAAAATAGAAGACATCGTGTACAAAAAACAATTATCTATAGCTATACTTAAAACAAATAAAACAAAAATATAATAATCAACTATATAAAAATAAAATTGGTACAATTATAATTATTAAAATGTCTTAGTAGATGATATACGAGTATGTTATTGTGTCAACGATAAAAAAAATTTTCTTCATTTAAACTTATATCACTTAATTTAGATTTTTTAAAAATAAAAGTACTAAGCCTAAATTAGTCCTTATTATATCAGCTGCCAATGAAAGTGATATCAATATCGGTCCAGCCGTTTCAGATATAAGCTGGAACAAACAGACAGGCAAAGAGGCAGACAGACAGACGAACCTTATAAAACAGTTTAAAAATAATATCTTCACGCCCATATCCCCGATGAGGTAGGCAGAGGCACAACCAGGCACCCACGACTAGCCGAAGACACTAAGTCCCACAATGTGATAGGTGGCAAGCCAATCGCCAACCGGGCACATATCCAATCCCGAGCAACGTGTTATTGCCCGACCCGGAAATCGAACCCGGGACTTCATGAAGTTAAATCCAAAACCTGGTCCGTTAGACCCAAGAGGTGAGCTAGTTTATTACAAAATATGTTTCATCCTATGATCAGCTCCGTGTAAGTCGATGTTAGTTTCTATACTTCTTATCGTCGGTGCTTGGTGGAATTCCATCTTTGAAACAATTTATTCAAACCACTTGTACTTTCCACAAATTTTATTTTGTTTATTTTTATAATTTAGCCAAAATAAAAAAAAAATATTGTGGAAATTACAAGTTGTTTGAATAAATTGTTTTAAAGCAATGTTGGTTCGGATCTTTTACAAGGAATATTTATCCCCGATGATATCAAAGATACATACGCCCTTCTAAAACAAATTTTCAGTGGAAAAATACCCTTAACCGCAAAACACTTTAAATTAACAATATCCTTTCATTGTGACACTTGACGCGATCAAAGAGCCTTTGATCTGAAACATGCGTGGTCTTTTTAATTCAATTGTACCAAGTTCAAATGTGGTAGACTTTTGTTTATTACTTTGATATTTATACTCGTAGAGCTTCTTGACATTCAACGCCTTCTATAAAATAAAATGGTTTGCTTTGAAGTGCTATTTCATCTTAACCTTTGATGTATGAGTATTACTTTTCTAGGAATCCAATGAATGAAAACCTGTTCAAACGAACACCTCTACGAATGGTATATGACTGAGTTAATATGCTTTATTTATATACAAAAAAGATTTAAGAAATTTTTATTCATTCGTAAACGGGAGGGTCGTCTAGATACTGTTTTGTCGCGATTTCGTCATCGTAGAACATATTTTCGTAGAAACTTTCATCAAGCAAAGAGTAATTTAGTATCTTCATGCCCATATCCCTGAAGAGGTAGACAGAGGGGCACACACGACTAGCCGAAGACACTAAGTCTCACAATCTGATAGGTCGCAAGCCTATCGACAACCGGGCACATACTCAATCTCGAGCAACGTTTTTTTATTAGAAAAACCCAATTTTTCTTTTTGTTGCCCGACCTGGGAATCGAACCTGGGACATCATGAAGTCAAGTTCAACAACTGAACCGCTAGACCTCAAAGGCGTATCCATGGATACAAAAAATTTCTATCTATTCTTTTTCATCAAGCGTTATAGTATTTGGGGGCTAATGTTTGCAAAAAAGGCTATTTTTTAACTCGGGGTCTTTACATGCGTAAAAGCGTAACAGAATAGATTTTTGCAAAATTCGCGCCACCTAGAGACACCAAAGGTGGTTATGGTGCGTTGGCAACCTGAGGCCGATATGTTAGACCTCGAGCAAAAGTAAGTTTACCGGCTACCTTACCCTCCGAACCGGAATACGTCAACGGCAAGCACTATGGCGGCAGGAATAGGCTGTGGTACCAATCCGAGCGAGTTGCGGCAAAACTCTACCACCTAGTAGGATGTCACGGTGTTAGTGACGGTAAGCCTATGCTCGCCTTTTACGAGCTGCCTGGCAGGAAGGCAGATAGTCTATTCAACCGATTGCAATGCTCGGGTTTGCAATCCTAGACCGATCATGTTTCTTGTGATATTATAATATGAAGAGAAAGTCCCACATTAAACTATCAAAGAATCGAGACTGTTTTTCTTTTGAATTAACTTTATTACTCTACTCAGTATTCTCGTATTGGCTTGGCTTCTCTGTGAAGGAGAGGCAGGACTGCTTGTAAGAGGCGACTAGAGCATAAATCAAATACACGACCTATTTGACCTCTATGGTCGCCAACAATATCAGTAGTAGAGAGGTGGTAGAGTGCTTTTCAGTTACCGTTATTCAGCTACCATTTAATCTATCCGTGGTTAATTGACATTATCATGTTTCAAGTGGGGGGTTGGTTAACCAGTAGACTTTTTTATATTGGAAGGTAAACAAGCAGACGGATTTCCTGATGGCAGGAAATTTACGCAGTCTATATACAGCAAAGGTGGTAATGGTGCCTTGCCAACCTGAATGCCGGGATGTTAGGCCTCGAATAAAAGTAAGTTTACTGGCTACCTTACCTTCCGAACAACAAGCACTGACGTTATGGCGGCAGGAATAGCTAAGACGACGGTACCAATCCGGGCAAGTTGCTGGGAAACTGTTCCACCTCGTAAAGTAGTAGACTTGTATAATAAGCCTAACCCCGACCACAGGACAGATATGCACCTATGACATCTATGGTGCTTAGCCACCATTCTCTTTTATTGTCAGGAAAGCCTTGAGCTTGTTTGCTATTAAAAACTTTAGTGTAGATACTGGTGGTAATTTTTTAGCGCACTCACTAAACTAATTTTAAGTTATCGCTGTCTTCTTTTAACGAAAGTAACTGAAAGAGACAAAACACTTTTAGTACTGTCAAATTAGTACACGTTATTTCTACAGACATTTAATCAATCACTCGGAAAACGTTGATTAAAAGCATCATAATTTAACATGTTCGGACTAATTTGACATGTCTAAAACGTTCCATCTCTTTTGTTTTTGTTTCATTTGAAAAAGATAGCATGCATCTAAAATAAGTTTAGTTTAAAACAG
>NJDC01001529.1:24942-40962 GCA_002245475.1 Calephelis virginiensis
TTTATCCTGTCCACAGATATGTTATTGGCAAGCGATAACATAAAAATGGATCAAAATATCAATCTTGGACAGCACGTTTTGGATTAGGATTGATTATTAATATTGGACGTTAGTCTATATGTAGACAACAATCTGGGTAGATAACTACAGTTAAATCTAAGTTGATATGAATATTTCGATCTACATATACAGATTGTGAGAGGAATTTATCTTTATTATCTTCTTTATCTTTATTTTTATATTTTTATTATCTTATTTAGTTATCTTCATGCTTATATCCCTGAAAGAAAGAAAAGAAAATTATTTATTTTCGGAATATGTGTTTAAATGAAATGTTACAAAAATGTTTAAGTATATCAATATATTCTACCATATTTTGGTGTGCTTATATTTTAATATTAAAAAAAAATATTATTGAATTACATATTACTTTAAGCCAATTATTTATATTTGTAGCTGGTTTAATTATTTATTACCAAACATTTTAAAACTATAATTAAATTTAACCCTGTTTACCGTAAAACTACCACCGTTTCCAAACCTAGCCAGTCAGGAGAAGAAACGGCGAAACAAAAAGAAGAGATATCCAGTGGAACAATCCTCCACGATTACTCTAAGGTACTTAGTTCTACAATGTAAAAAATAAATCACCAACAGGGTACTTATACAATCTTGGGCATATCGTTTTCATTAAAAAAATTGAGTTGCCTCAGCCAAGAATTTAACCCTACTTAGTATAAAACAATGTCGATTTCCACTGTCTATCCCTATATATGATTAGATCTTTAAAACTGAAAAACGGATTTTAATGCAGTTGTTTGAATAGATAGAGTGGTTCAAGAACAATGTTTGGATGTACAATAACATAGAAGTTTGTAGATTATTATTTGTGTAGTGTCTGCACATTGCGGTTGATCAAGTTTCGAAAAAACACAACGTATAAAAATATTACCGATGTATAAAAATACTAGCGGCCCACCCCGGCTTCGCACGGTTATAAAATATACATATAAACCTTCCTTTTCAATCACTTTATCTATTAAAAAAACCGCATCAAAATCCGTTGCTTAGTTTTAAAGTTTGAAACAAACAAAGGGACATAGGGACCGAGGAAGCGGCTTTGTTTCATACTATGTAGTGATTACCTGACATGACTGTTACATTTGCAATAATCTTATATATAAAATCCTCCTGTTACGGTGTGCGTGATTGAACTCCTCCGAAACGGCTTGAACGATTATCATGAAATTTTGTGAGCATATTAAGTAGGTCTGAGAATCGGCCAACATCTATTTTTCATACCCCTAGATGATGGTGGCTTACCCCAATTTTTTTTTAATAAAATCACATTAAAAATATAGCAGAACAACGTCTGCCGGGTCAGCCAGTCTTCATATATAAAAATTACGTGTCACGTTGTTTGTCCACGATGGACTCCTAAACTACTTAACCGATTTCAATCAAATTTGCACACCGTGTGCAGTTTGATCCAACTTTAAAAATAGGATAGCTTACATCTCAATTTATAATAAAAAAATTAACATCCGAGCAAAGCCGGAATAGGCAGCTAGTCTTTTATAAAATTTACAGTACAACATAAATTACCATTTATTTGGTTAATTATTTTTTTATTGTGTTTGTGAGTAGAAAATTTGAAAAAAAAATGCAGGGAAAATGAGACAAGAAAACCCATGTTTTTTTCTATACAAACTTAACGGATGGAACGAAATTCGCCGGAACAGCTAGTATTTAATTAATTAATAAATATATAAGCTGCCATTTTTGTTTTACCTTTTTAAAACCACGCAAAAACGAGGGATGTTATAAAATTGACCTGTGTGTGTGTGTGTGTGCCTGCCTGTCTGTGGCATTGTATCTATACGGGATACTCATAATCTCTTTTTATTTTATTTGTCAATATTTTGTTATTTAAGTTTAAAACGATTTAAGTTTAAAACCTTATGGGATTGTATCTCTTCAGTGGATGGATGGATTTTGGTGCGTTTTTTTCGTTTGAAAGCTGACGTGTTTGAGGTAGTTCTTAGCTATAGTTTATGAAGATCTGTCTAAGTGTTCAAGGTCTTCAGCTCATTTGCAGCTTTTTGTAAGCATCGGAATGGATATTAGATGCTCTATGTCTTTAACTTTTAATCATATATTAGATCTAAAAGATTGCTGGTACAATGGAGCTGGTCTGATAATGGAGCTCGAAGATAGGAGATGTAACCGTGGAATGCAGCTGCTGGTAAACTCATCGAGTTTTGACTAATTCGATTAGCCTTATTTAGACCTGTTTATATGTTTTGATGATGAGGACTTGATGGCAAAGACCTAAATTAATCAACTGAGAGCTGGCTAATGGATCAAAGTTTAAAGTTTGCTGTATTCTGATCCGCAATCTTTGCAATTAATCTAAAACACAAACTTGAGAACTAACGTAATTGAGATAGCTCTTATGTTGGTCTGGGGTCCTTTGTAGAATAGGCCATCTGTCTTCCTGTGCCAGGCAGCTAGTAAAAGGCGTTACTAACACCGTGACGTCTGACTAGGTGGTCGAGTTTCGCAGCGACTCACCCGGATTGGTACCACCGCCTTACCTATTCATAGTCATGACGTGTTCCGGTTCGGAAGGTAAGGTAGCCGGTAAACTTATTTTTCTCGAGGCCTAACATCCTGGCCTCTGGTTAGCAACGCACCGTTACCACCTTTAGTATCTCTAGGCGGCGAGAATTTCTTACCATCAGGAAATCCGTCTGCTTGTTTGCCTTCCAGTGTCATAAAAAATGTAACATTTATGGAGATCTGTTCAGGAGTTGAAGGTCATCAGATCATTTGCAAGTATCAGAAAGAATATAAGATATATTATGGATGATACCACTTTTAAACTTAAGTGAGACCTTACAGTTAAAACGCTAACGAATGCGGGTACGACTAAGCTGGTCTATTGATGGAGCTCCAACATAGGAGACGTGACCCTGGAATGCCGACTGGTAAAATCATCGAGTTTGGGCTCATTCGATTGGTCTTTACTAGACCTGTTCAAATTTTCTGATGACGATAACTTTATGACAAGGACCTGATGTATTAAATGTGAGATGGCTGGTGGATCATAGTTTTAAAGTTATCGTATTTTGCATGTTTTGTAATCTTTGCAGTTCTTCGAAAGTATATCAAAGAAGAGAGGTGCTGTAAGTTAGACTTGTTTGTGTGTATGTGTGTTTGTCAGTGGCATTGTAACTCCAAAACAATTGTGATGCGTCGTTTCAACGAGGCGTTAAATAAAATGTTATTAACAGTTTGACTGCTCATAAAAAAATTTGAAGCCAGCCGGAGGCCAACTTTAAATTTCAAGTTATTGAGCTTTAAATATACTCAAATATTTAATAAAAAAAGTTGAGAGGTGACAAGGCACACCCGTATGGAACGAAGTTCTCTCTCCCCCCTCTCTCTCTCAATCTCTATCAATCTCTAGTAATATCTATCTCTATCTCTCTTATAGAGAGAGACAGACAGAGAAACATGAAAAAAATAAAATAAAAAAATAATAAAAAATATATAAAAAATAAAAGAAAATATAAAAAAAATAAAAAAATAGAGAGAGAGAGACAGACAGAGAAACATGAAAAAAAATTAAAAAAAACCATCATGCCCAATCTTCGCAAAGCTTACAATAGCTTACTATACTTCGTTCCAAAAACATTTTTATTATTATAAATGTGAAATAAGGGTTTAAAAAGGGGGTAAAAAATTAACGCCTAGAGGCGTGACGGGCTCCATAGAAGAGATTTCCACCTCAGGCACTCTGACTCTTATAACGTTGTAAGAATCATTCATGCGCTGCGGCGTGACGGGCGCTCAAACTGTTGACCCCTGACAGCAAACCTACGTACGTATGTCTGTGGCAATGTTTTGAACACTTGAACTGATTTCGATGCGGATACTTTTGTTTGAAAACTGACGTAACCGATATGATTATAGCCTACGTCAGTTAAGGCCAATATCGCTTGTTATCGTTTGCCAATAACATATCTGTGGACAGGATAAAAATGGCAATTAGGTTTAGGATAGACCGACGGATATGTAGCTATCTAGATTGCTTGAAGTCCATCTTTAGAGTTAAAGGTTTTGTCGGAGGTTTATTAAAAAAATTAAATTGTAAGGTTTGCTGTAGCTTTAATTATTTGTAATTGATTAATTTAAACCTTTTTATTTTCTATATCTGTTTTCTTCTAGCTACTAAGTAAGGTTCCATCGTAATGCAAACTCTGCAAAACGCATTTAACTGTCTACTTACGGCCAATATTAATAATCAATCCTAATCCAAAACTTGCTGTCCAAGATTGATATTTTGATCAATTTATATGTTATCGCTTGCCAATAACATATCTGTGGACAGGATAAATATGGCAATTAGGTATGGGATAGGCCGCCGGATACGCAGCTATCTAGATTGCTTGAAATCCATTAATTATATTGAGATACATTATTAACATTGGCCGTTAGACGACTTAATATTGAAATTCAAGACAAGTTCATGGACTTTTAATGCAATTAAATTATGCATGACCAAGACAACTTCTATAAGGACGAGTACATACAATATACATGTATAAAATACTAGCAGTTTCACGCAGCTTCGCCTGCGTAACTTGACTTCTACTGCACCGATTTTGATGAAACAAAACCTATGTCACTCAGGAATAATGTAGCATTCTAAAGGTGAAAGAATTTTTGAAATTGGTGCATTAGTTTCGGAGCCTATTCATTTCAAACAAACAAAAAGTGTGTGTGTGTCAGCTACGACGCACGATTGGAGTTTACTCCTTACGAACGATAATTATGATACATATATATCGAATTATTCGACTACGCAAATTATTCGAATAAGTCGACTGCGTTTTAAATTATTCTCGTAACGTAACTCGACTGTCGCGGAGCCGAATGACGACCCGCTTAGAGCGAATCGACTTTTGTTCGGGCGAGATCGTTAGTCCTGAAGGAGAAAAAAATACTGAAGGACTGAAGCGGTACGACTTACATATGTTTGTCTCTTTCTACGTAACGCCTCAACTTTTCGTGTTATACTTGATTTTACTCGTCATAAAATTTTCTATAAATTTTAAAGAAAGAAAAAATTTCGCCCCAGACAGGATTTGAACCTGTAACCTTTCGTCTCAAGCCGACGAATGCTCTAACCAATTGAGCTACTGAGGATTCAAGTTCCGTGCCGAAATTTTTAATTCCTTTCTAACCCGTTAACGCGGGTAGTTATGTCCTATAGATACACAATTCTGAGTACCCACCGAATGAGTTCATCATTACAGATGAAATTCACATTTTACGGCCACGGGACTTGAATCCTCAGTAGCTCAATTGGTTAGAGTATTCGTCGGCTTGAGACGAAAGGTTACAGGTTCAAATCCTGTCTGGGGCGAAATTTTTTCTTTCTTTAAAATTTATAGAAAATTTATCCCAAGCACAGGGCAAGTGCTAAAATAAAAATACGTCATAAAATTTGCGTACCGGGCCTTAGAACTCAAATCGTTTCTTAAGGAGTAAACTCCAAAAATCAAATCTTTCCTCTTTATAATATTAGTAAGTATAGATACAAATATAGATAAGTATCTTCGCATTATACCTTTAAAAGGTCATTTATCTTGCTACAACAAAGCTCCCGAGACTGACCGCTGCCAATGCTAACCTTGTATTCACTTGAATATTTATTGCGGTCATATGTATGAAACATCCAGGAGATTCGAAATAATACACAGTGTTTTACTCTTGACAATTACACATGACTTACCACCAATAAGTTTACAGTACAATTTAATTTTGAATCGTAATATATTTTACATCAAGTGTGCAGTCAAATATTTTCTTAAAAATATTTTGTTGTATGTGTTTTGTGTTATCGCCTCTGTGGTCTAGCGGTTCAGGTGTTGGACTTAATTTCATTAGGTTCCGGGTTCGATTTTCGGGTCGAGCAACGAAAAGAAAATGTGGATTTTCGAATTTTCTCATAACAAAAAAATTCTCGGTATTGAATATGTGCCCGGTTGGCTCTATAGCCACCTAACACATTGTGGGACTTAGTGGGTGTCCTGGTTGTGTCTCTGCCTACTTCGTTGGAGATATAGACGTGAAAACACTTTTAAAATGTATATGGCTATTAAAATGTTTTGTTATATAATATTCAAAAAGTGAATGAATATGAATTAACTTGCATTAACCACTTAATTGCTTAAGATATTTAAGCACTTAAGTGATTGGATTTGTATTCCGAAAATGGCGCGTACGCAACCACCAATTAAATTTGCGCGTTCATACAGACCGACATGACATTTTTGACGACTTTGAATAATTGAAACTCGATTTTGGTAAATCGATTAACTTGTTGCAATATTTTACTTGACTAATTGCAAATTCTAACGCGAATTTTTTTAGTTTTTTTTATGTTATAGGAAGGCAAACAAGCAGACGGATTTCCTGATGGTAAGAAATTCATGCCGCCTAGAGACACCAAAGGTGGTAAATGTGCGTTGCCAACCAGAGGTCGGGATGTTAGGCCTCGAGCAAAAGTAAGTCTACCAGCTACATTACCCTCCGACCCGGAATACGTCATGACGTTATGGCGGCAGGAATAGGTAAGGCGGCGGGACCAACCGGGCGAGTCGCTGCAAAACTCTACCACCTAGTCAGATGTCACGGTGTTAGTGATGATAAGCCTATGCTCGCCTTTTACGAGCTGCCTGGCAAAGAAGGCAGATGGTCTATTCTACAAAGGAGCCCGGACCAACACGGGGAATGCCAGAAACTAAGGAAAAGACAAAAAAACTACGTCAACTGAAGATAAAATAGCGTTTTTTATGGTGCAAGAAATTTTGTTTGTATTAAGATGTAAACGTCGCCTACAGCTGTTAAAATACGAGTATTACCGATGCGATACCGATCTGGAGCGGGGTCGTTAAGTATGTAGCGTAAGTATATTAGCTATCTTAACCCTCCAAACTCAATTTTATGTGGTTCCTAAAAAACGTATTTTGCCAAATAAAAGGTCAATAAATTTTATACAAAACGATAGGTGAACTCAGAGACGGCTTAAGGATACGGCGTGGTTTATCGACCACCCAGGGCGCTAGACACTGGGACTCCATGCCTATTCGCTCATTGGGCTTGGCCTACAACCTAGCAGGCAGAGGTACGACACGGTCATCACGACTAGCCAAAGACAATAAGCCCCACAATATGCTAGGTGGCAAACCTATCGCCAACCGGTCACATATCTAATCCGCGACGTTATTTTTTTTTATTTAAAAAGAAAACAGAGTATTAATATGATAAAATGACTGAATAATAAAAAAAAATATCTTTACGCTCATATTCCCGAAGAGGTAGGCAAAGGTATAACAAAGGCACCCACGACTAGCCGAAGACACTAAGTCCCACAATGTGATAGGTGGCAAGCCTATCGCCAACCGGGCACATTTCCAATCCCGACCAACATTTTTTTTTTAAATCCAATTTTTTTTTTGTTGGTCGACCCGGGATTCGAACCCGGGACCTCATGCAGTCAAGTCCAACACCCGGACCGCTAGACCACAGAGGCGATATTACTACACTGAATAATAAAATTATATTACTTAATTAGTCGTCCTAGTCTTCATAAATGGTTATTTTATCATATAACTATCTACGCCCACGATGTCGTCCGCGTTAAATTTAATGATAAAATATTTTTTTTATGATATTGCAAGGTAAACAAGCAGACGGATTTCCTGATGGTAAGGAATTCTCGCCGCCTAGAGACACCAAAGGTGGTAATGGTGCGTTGCCAACCTTAGGCCGGGATGTTAGGCCTCGAGCAAAAGTAAGTTTACCCTCCGGGTTCCTTAACAGAATAGACTATCTGCTTTCCTGCCAGGCAGCTCGTAAAAAGCGAGCATAAGCTTACTGTCATTAACACCGTGACATCTGACTAGGTGGTAGAGTTTCGCAGCGATTCACCCGGATTGGTATCACCGCCTTACCTATTCCTGCCGCCATAACCTCATGATATGTTCTAGTTTGGAGGATAAGGTAGCCGGTAAACTTACTTTTGCTCGAGACCTCACATCCCGGCCTCAGGTTGGCAACGCACCATTACCACCTTTGGTGTCTCTAGGCGACGTAAATTTCTTACCATCAGTAAATCCGTGTGTTTGTTTGCCTTCCAATATCATAAAAAATATGTATATATTACTAACAGATACACCAATTTTATTTATTTGTACAACCCGTACGAATTAACTGTGCACCTTGCGCTGTGATATCATTATTTTGTCATTTTTTAGGTTGATTAAAGATCGGTTAGATAACGGTAACAAAAATGCTATCGCAGCGCTTGCGGCGAATGCGGGGCGCCGGGTTGTCTATTGTTTTCCCGAAGATTATATGCCATATATTCAAATGCCAGAATTTCATTTGCCCGAATTTTTATTTGCCCGAATGTTTTGTTAACCATAATATACTTATGACATAGTCTTATTCGCCCTAAAATTAAAGTTCGGTGAAGTTGTAAAAATAGTAAGATTAGCAACAAATTAGTCATTCAAAAAAAAAGCCCTAAAATTAGTTTCCATAATGATACAAGTGCCATATGTATTGTTATCCATTTTATTAATTGCAATAATATTATTCAACAGAATATTTAAATACCTTACAAAAATTTGTATTTGCATTACGTAAAATGTAAATTGTAATAAATATATCACAGTACGATTACATATTACAGTTTTCTTTATTTCTAATACCTATTTATCTAGTGCCTCTTGATACGATCAAAGTCGCTTCCGTTCAAATTTAACCTAACGCCTTTGTTCTAAAAAGCGATTAGCTTTCTGGCACTTCGCCGGCCGCTCCCGCGGCACGCTCTCTTCGCTCGCTCGGCTCGTGCGTTGTCTTTCATGTTTTAACCTAACCTAACCGAAACAAACCATACCTAAACCAGTAACAATAATTGATTATTTAGTATAAAACGAATTTATGTTCTTTTTCTAGAAGTTATTTTTATGGTAAATGATGTTACGGCTTACATATAAGAGTTATCTTTATTTCTAATACTTATTTATATAGTACCTCTTTATACGATCAAAGTCGCTTCCGTTCAAATTTAACCTAACGCATGTGTTCTAAAAAGCGATTTGCTTTCTGGCACTTCGCCGGCCGCTCCCGCGGCACGCTCGCTTCGTTCGCTCGGCTCGTGCGTTGTTTTTCATGTTCTAACCTAACCTCACAAAAAAAAATCATACCGAAACCATATAGTATTAATATTAGCATTTAGTATAAAACGAATTTGTATTCTTTTTCTATACGTTATTTTCATGGTAAACGATGTTATGAGTTGTGATAATACGGCTTACAATCATGCTAGCAAATGATATTATTGAAATTGACTTTATGGGAAACATAGTTTCTAGCACGTGACTAATATAGTAAACAATGAGTATGACATATGAAATTATGAGAAACAATATTATGCCTGTTGACCATTATAGCAGATGAAATTATGACAAATGAAATTCTGGCAAACGGGTGTAACCGGGGGCGCCGCGCGGGGCAGCGGGAGAAGGGTCGCATTCCAGTGGAGTGCATAGTTAATACGTACGAGTATATATGTATCGATTTGTCTATCTTTATTTGGGTTTGAATTTTCAATTGCATTTAGTGAGAACCTTATAAATTTCACCCGGGCGCTGATAGTAGATACTAAAACCGGTACTGGGTGTGCGTCATATCACAAATGCTAATAAATGAGGTAAATAAAAGCTATTGAAATACGACCGGTGTACTAAGTATATAAATATCGAATCCTACATTCTAACAACACAGCAAAATAATAAAATGTATTATGTTTACTACGGAACATTGTTTCGTAGATTAGGGTTCCGTTCATGTAAATTTGAATTTCGTGATTTTTTTGTCTGCTCCTTCTTAACAAATTTTAATAAAAAGCAGTTGAGATTTTAACGGATACTTTAAAAAGAAAAAAAAGATTGAAGAAGTCCTTGTATGATTAGGACAAACTAGTTTATTGGGTAGTGTGTAACAAACAGATTAACTGACAAGCAAGGAAGAAGTGTAATAACAACGACTTAGATTTAGGGGCTTCACCTACGAAAACAAATTATTTTCCGAAAATACTTTTATTATATTCGAAAAGTACGTAGCTAAATCTTTATTCATTTACAAAGTTTGTATCATAATATTGTAAAGGAAACAAAGTTACGTTCTATAACGGTCATTATATTCCGGTTAATATGATTTTCTTTCTCCTCTTTTTCTATACTGTAATCTATACTAATATTATAAAGCTGAAGAGTTTGTTTGTTTGAACGCGCTAATCTAAGGAACTACTGGTCCGATTTGAAAAACTCTTTTAGTGTTAGATAACCCATTTAACGAGGAAGGCTATAGGCTATATTCTACGCGGATCAAGTAGCGGGCGGAAGCTAGTAATGTTATAAGGAGAAAATATAAGATTTTTTGTTTGTTTGTTTGAAATGAATAGGCTCCGAAACTACTAGACCAATTTTAAAACAATCTTTCACCCTTAGAATGCTACATTATCTCTGAGTGACATAGGCTTTGTTTCATCAAAATCGGTGCAGTAGAAGTCAAGTTACGCAGGAGAAGCTGCGTGAAACTGCTAGTACTTAATATGTTTTATTTGCAAAATCAATTTTTAAAGACCAATTAAATTATTACAAGTACACAATTATAGTACACACGACTCACTTGCACAAAGCGACCTTTGCAGGTTTTCGTGTTTAGTTTTATCAAACAACATATTATGTACTGTCATTGGAATTAACAAACAAATTAAAAAAAAGTCGAAATATTACATTATTATAGAAAAGCTTGAGAATGGATTTAAATATTGACCCTCTCCAAAAACTATTATAATGTTAATATAGGTAAGAGTTTTGCTAGGATATTATTCAAATGCATGTTTCATCAAAATCAGTGCAGTAAAATTCAAGTAAAGCCAGGCGAAGCTGCGTGAAACTGCTAGTATTATTATAAAGTAGTACTGTCACTAAAAGATTCGGTTTCAGTTTTAGGTTCGGTTTCGGGTAAATCGAAACTTCTATGTTCATGAATTATTGTACGTCGTTATAAATATGTTACCTTCGAACTTTAATAACTCTTGTTTCATTTCATTAAACGTTACTAGTTACTCATGTAACTGGCTGTAAGTAAGCCTACGAATAGTTATGAGTAAAATTATGCTAGACATCGGTATCAAAAGAAACTTCTAACATGTTTAGGTTTTGGTTTTGGTTCTGGCTGAAAAACCAGTTTCTATCGGACACTATTATACTTTTTAGTAGTTCTGAATTACGTTTTATTTGTGAACCTATTATCTACTTTGTTAAATATATATTTTTTACGTTTATTGTTTTTACTGTATGAAAATAAGTAATGTTTAAATCCATATTAGTTTTATCATATTCCGACACTTAATAGTTAATCCTTTCGACATCATGCATAAAAACTTCTTATAGGATCTTCTTCGAAACAAGTTTCTTTTTTTCTTTCTTTAGGTTTTGGCCTTTACGTTAGTATTATGCCATTAGTCAAGTAGAAATTTACATCAAATTTTAAATTCATTTTAATTATAATTATTTAATTTTATTAGTCATCAGTAAGTCATGTCATGCTCTTGGCTAAAGCGGTGACCTCATCACTAAAGCTCATGTAATGAGATTTGGCGTCAACGAGGAAATACACGATACGCTAATTTCACTTTCACTGAACGAAATTGTACAAAATGTCACCAAAATTTACTAATTTCACTCAATATCAACACGAAATTCAATAAATATGAATAAACTTCGACCACCTTTTCTCTCGATGGCGCCAAAACCAAAACAAAGTTCATACACAAAATTAAAATCTGTAATTGGCCAATAAGCTGAAATGTGTTTACTTAAATAAAAAAATAAATTAAATTTAAAAAACGTCTAGTTTTATATATATTTAACATTGACAGCTAGTAATAGTGTATATAGAAAAACCGAAAGGAATGTTTTCCCATTTTTCTTGCAATTTTTTTCTCTACATAAGAACCTTCTCCTGGCAAAACTTAGCACAACAAAAATATATATGGGATCGATTATGTGCCCGGTTGGCGATAGGCGTGCCACCTGTCTCATTGTGGGACTTAGTGTCTTCGGCTACTCGTGGGTGCCCTGGTTGTGCCTCTGCCTACCTCTTTGGGCGTGAAGATACTTATTTACTTACTTAACAAAAATATAATTAGCAAAACTAGTCCATCCGTTCAGCCGTGATGCGATGACCATGCATCACGGCATGCAATGAATGCAATGAATGGGGATTCATTTTTTTAAATTCATATCTTTCTTTCTTTTCTTATTGTTCTTATTCTTCTTCATATCTTTTTACTATTCTAATATTTATTCTATATATTGACAGAAGAACAAAGGTATAATATTAACAAATTCTGTATTCTATCTAAATTATATATAGGTATAATATTAAAAAAGCGGGTTGCAATCCGAGAGTGCCGGCAGAAGTGAAAACTTGAATATTAACGTTGTGCATTTTGGATATTTTGGAATGGTTAGGGAATAATTTTGCACGAATTGCTTTAATTATCAGTATGAAAGTATGTACTATCATTTATGTGGTAGAATACAATATTCATTTCTTGTGGTATCGTACAAAAACATGACAACACGAACAGTCGCGCAAGCGCCCTTACGAATTTTCGATCAGGCCACGTGTCCACGTGTTAAGAAGTTTTTACCCATTCCGAAAAAAGTGCGCAACGCCGCTAAGAAGTTTTCACTTCAAAAAATCTTCGCATGGTTTTTGCTTATATCATTAGAACAATATAAATTAAAAACGAAAATCATGCTCGCGCTTGGCATGTTTTTCAATAGAGTTATAGAATGTTTGTGGGTGAATGTAATTATTTTATAGTGAAATATAGATAGGCTTATTTTTCTTCCTAGAATACTTATTTTTTATGTTATTCCTGAAAACTTGTGCGTTGGCTCTTTGCCGAGGTCAAGGATGTTGTAAACATAAAGTGTGTTTTTGTAGCTTAGGTTATAGCGCAATGAACTTTGTCATTATGGGAATGAATATTACACTGAATTTATGGAAAGTGGTTTTTCATAAAAATATATAAATCTAATGACAGAAGTTAGTTACAAGAGTTTTGTGTGGATTTTAAACTGAAACACTAACAAGCACAACAACAATATGAAATTATAAAAACAAGATTACATACATATATATCTTCACGCCAAGCCCTTACGGGGTAGGTAGAGGGTGTCGAGTGCCCGACCTCAAGATCCTGACAAACCTGTCTGGCTTCCTTCACATTCATCACTCTTTTCATATAAAAACGCCGGTTTTGGAGACTCTTGACACCACCCTCAGATAATATCCGAGTAATCTGATTGTGGAATCCCAACCTTAGTCTCCCCAGGTACCTACATCTATCCACATTCGCATTGTATATCTGCTTTGTCAATATTTCATCTGTCATTCTTTCCACATGACTGAACCAGCGGAACCCTTTCTCATTTTAAAACCAACACTTTCTTTCAATTCCACTCTTTCTCGGATCTTACTGTTACGAATGCTGTCAGCGAGCGTTACATCACCTATTTTCCGTAGCGCTCTCATTTCGACCGGATTTATCGTACTTTCATAAAAACAAGATTACAACTCCATTTGTCAAAAATAATCCCGTGTTGGTCCGGGCTCTTTTGCTAAATAGACCATCTGCCTTTCTGCGAGGTAGCTCGTAAAAGGCGAGCATAGGATTACCAACACTAGCACCGTCATACCCTACTAGGTGGTAGGGTTTCGTAGCGATTTGTCAGTGCTTGCCGCTGACGTGTTCCGGTTCGGAGGTTAAGGTAGCCGGTAAACCTACTTTTGCTCGAGGCCTAACATCTCGGCCTAAGGTTTGCAATACACCATTGCCACCTTTTCAGGCGGCCTGTATTTGGCAAATCTGTCTGCTTGTTTGCCCTCCAATAACATAAAAAAACATAACCTTACTCCACCAACCAACCACGAGGCTTAGGTTCGGATCCCAACGGTGACAAGCATTTGTATTGTATTATTTTTTATTTTGTTATCTATGTATGTTATTTATATATTGTATATATATAGCTCAGTGGGATTGGGAAAAAGGCCTTTATTTCCATAGTATCAGTCTTCTCCAGGCTAGAGGGGTAGCAAGGAGGGTAGCAACCAGGTAGCAAGCAGGTAGGTTGTACACACAGCCTAATAACATTTCGGTAATAACATTGCACCCGTAACATTTTTAGTATCTATAGGCAACAGTTGTCTGTCAGCACCAGGAGAGCCGTCTGCTTGTTTGCTATATTATAACAAAAACATCTACTTTTTATTTAGAAACACTTGTAAATACTTTCCACAATATATTGTATTAATATATTGTGGAATGTACAAGTGTTATTAAATAAATTGTATCAAGAATAGAATTCCACCAAGCACCGACGATAAGAAGTACAAAACTAAAAATATCTACTAAAAGTAAACTGTATTGTTCTAAAAAATATCTACTAAAAGCAAACCTACAGAAGGAAATAAACTGTATTGTTCTAAGAAATATCTACTAAAAGCAAACCTACAAAAGGAAATAAACTGTATTGTTCTAAAAAATATCTACTAAAAGCAAACCTACAGAAGGAAATAAAATGTATTGTTCTAAAAAATATCTACTAAAAGCAAACCTACAAAAGGAAATAAACTGTATTGTTCTAAAAAATATCTACTAAAAGCAAACCTACAGGAGGAAATAAACTGTATTGTTCTAAAAAATATCAACTAAAAGCAAACCTACAAAAGGAAATAAACTGTATTGTTCTAAAAAATATCTACTAAAAGCAAACCTACAAAAGGAAATAAACTGTATTGTTCTAAAAAATATCTACTAAAAGCAAACCTACAGAAGGAAATAAACTGTATTGTTCTAAAAAATTCTTGGTGGTTCAAGTAAATTATAATAACTTACGTGATGGACTCAGACCCCGCCATTAAACGACCTTCTTCGATATGGTCAATGGATGAAAGTATTTTGTACTCAATCCTCTTCATTTTAATATAACTATAAAAATAACTACGTTAGTTAAAACCGACTTTAGAAATATAAAGTAAAAAATAATAAAGATTTAATATTAATTATACATGTATTACCTATTACTTATATTTGTCATCTACCATAGGTTTTAAGTAAGTATTAAATTGGAAAGACACCGACTTCAAACCTATTAATAAATAGCAAATATAAGTAATAGGTAGTATAAAATTAATATTAAATTTTTATTATTTTTTACTTTTTAGTTTCTGAGTCGGTTTTAATTAACGTAGTAATTTTTATTTAATACTTTGATATGATTAAATTTAATAAAAATAAACATAGGTATAGGTGAAAATAGGTAAAAAATGCTCTAATTTATGAGTAATTATAAAAATAGTGGGCCTACCTAAATCAAATTTTTATGGGACCATTTCGAAACTATTCCACATCAAACAAAAAATAATTACGTAAATCTGTTCAGAAACCACGGAGAAATCGGTGATCATACATAAAAAATATACCGGCTGAATTTAGAATCTCCTCGTTTTTTTTTGAACTCGATTAAAGACAGTGAAATATTTACATAAGATGTTGATAAATCATATTCTGGGCTAAATTTTTTCAACTTATTTGATATACTTAAGTATCTTTACGCCCATATCCCCGAAGAGGTAGGCAGAGGTACAACCAGGGCACCCACGACTAGCCGAAGATACTAAGTCCCACAATGTGATAGGTGGCAAGTCCATCGCCAACCGGGCACATATCCTATCCCGAGCAACAGTTTTATATTAGAAAATTGGAAAAACCCAATTCTCGTTTTGTTGCTCGACCCGGGATTCGAACCCGGGACCTCATGCAGTCAAGTCCAACAACTGAACCGCTAGACCACA
>NJDC01001529.1:41464-69531 GCA_002245475.1 Calephelis virginiensis
TGTTCAGCTTAGAGAGTAGAGTAGCAAACTTAAAGTATCTTCACGCCCATATCCCCTAAACCGTAGGCAGACGCACAATGCAACGTTAGTACCACCACCTTATCTATTCCTGCCGCCATAACGTCAAGCACTTGCTGTTGTCGTGTTCCGGTTCGGAGGATAAGGTAGCCGGCACATTTACTTTTGCTCGAGGCCCAACATCCCGGCCTCAGGTTGGCAACGCACCTTTACCACCTTTGGTTTCTCTCTAATTTCATTCCATCAGGAAATCCGTTTGCTTGTTTGCCTTCCAATCTCACAAAAGTTGGTAATTAATAAACGTTTTATTAAGACGTCAATAAAAAGTAGACGTAATTGAGACAAATACTGATTTAAGGAACATTTTAGTCCAATTTCCGGACCTAAAGGCTAAGGCTAATTTATCTTTGCCAGCAACAGATACAACCCAAATATTAAACGGGCCATTATTCATCATTAGGCATATTTTTGAAACCAGATTACACCCAGTTATTCCTAAAACTTATCGATTGCGGCGTATCTTATATAAAGTAGTCTTGCTTAGTTCATGTTCCAGGAACTAATAAGAATTAATTCAGTTCACAGAACTAGAACGAGCTGTTCCGTAAATGCTAAATCGTTCATTTAGTAGGTACATCTTTCGCAATGTTTCATCAAGAACGGAATCATAAACAAAGAACTGAATGAATACGAAGAATTAATTGTTTGTCGCGCGTTGCTATTGGACAAGGTGTTTAAGATGTAAACGAGAATAACAAATAATGTTAAGTTATTTCGAGTTTGACATTTACATTCTTTAAAATAGAGACTATATTTAATTAGTTTGATGGATATTATAAGTAATTTGATAGATACTTTGAACACATTTTACACGTAATCTTTATAAAATTATGTCACATATTTTATAAAGATTTATTATATTATTAAGATATGTAAAAAATAAAAATGCAAAAATATTATGATTTTTAAATACGCTTTCCTACAAATGACGCTACAAATGGAGATAAAACTTCTCATAAACATTTTAGAATGACAGTTCTAAGCTTGTAAAGGTAAAGAAAAATCACAATGTATTAATTCCGTGACGGCCGTGAGATTTGAGAATCGTGAGATGTAACTTTTTCTAATGTACTACTAAACTAATAGTAATAGAAGTACGAACTAGTATATTCGAATAACTGAACTAGTACGGAGCGATCCTTATTGAGACCGAGCATTATTTTTTTAGGACTTGCCTAGTGTTTGAGTTAAATTTCTACAATTTTTATAGAACTTTCTTTTTTTTCTTCAACATAAGCACAGGGCAGGTGCTAAAATAAAAAAAAAACCTTGAGCGAATCGAAAGTTATAGATAGCCATTATGATTGTAAATTTCATCTGTTAAGATGAACTCATTTAGTAGGTACTAGCTGTTGGCTGCGGCTTCGCCCACATTTTTACAGGAACCCGTGGTACGATCGGGATTAAGAGTACCATATATGTTAATCCAGGTCACAATCTATCTATGTTCCAAATTTCAGACAAATCCGTTCAGTCATTCGAGCGTGAAATAGTAACAATCGTCCATACATATATACTTACAAACTTTCGCTTTTGCGATATTAATAGGACTAATTGCTGACGTCTTAATAAATATCAGAACTAGCGACCCGCCCCGGCTTCGCACAGGTATAAAATATACATATAAACCTTCCTCTTTAATCACTTTATCTATTATTAATTAAACTAGCGATGCGCCCAGGCTTCCCGCAGGTATAAAATATACATATATACCTTTCTCTTCAATCACTTTATATATTATAAAAAAAGAAGGGTTGCACTCCGGGAGTGCCGCCAGAAGTGAAAACTTGAATATTAACGTTGTGCACTTTCAATATTTTGGAATGGTTAGGGAATAATTTTTGCTTCGAATTTTAAACGAATTGCTTCAATTATCAGTATGAAAGTACTATCATTTATGTGGTAGAATACAATAATCATTTTTGCGCCATCGTACACAAACATGACAACACGAACATTCGGGCAATCGCCCTGCCACAGGATTTGAATCTTCATTAGCTCAAATGGTTAGATCATTTGTGAGCTTGGGACAAAAGGGTTCAAATTCTGTCAAGGGTAAAATTTTTGACACACATACATTTACATTTTTACATCATACTACTCCACTTTACTATTTTCATCAATTGTACTCTTGCTTCTGTGGCTTAGCGGTCTGGTGTTGAAGTTGACTTCATTAGGTTACAGGTTCAATTTCCGGCTCGGGCAGTAAAAATCAAATGTGTTGTCTCAATGTTGCCCGGAATTGAATATGTGCCCGGTTGATGGAAAAGCTTGATGCCATCATATAGTTAGTGCTTACATTTGGTCGTAGACGCCTCGGTTGTGTTACCCTATTCAGGGGGCGTGGAGATGCTTCTTTATAAATGTACTTTTTACATAAATTCTGACCTTTTGTTTTGGTTACACTTGCTACAGCATCATTAGTGCGTACATGGGGCACACTATAAGTTTTGCACTTCTAGCTAATCGGAACTATTTGAATTTCGAATGTTATATTTTTAAAACGTTGCAACCTTCTTAGTAATAAGAAAAAACAATTGGTGGGAAATAATTTGTCAATTAATTTTTTATCTCACATCAAAATTTCTAAGTAAGCAACGAAATTGGAATTAAGTCGAAAATATTTTTGATCATAGATTTTTTATAAAAAAAAATATGACTTTAAAATTCTCTTTCTTCGCAAGATTGTGCCGCTTGTCTTTAAATGCTTTTGAGAGAGAAGCACCTTGTTTGAGCACCGTGAGGCGATGGTTTGCTGAATTTGAAAGAGGTCGAGTTACTTTACACGTAAAAGCGGCCTTTAACTGCTGTCAACGAAAATAATGTTGCTACTGTTAAACGGTTAATTGAAGAAAACCCCCTGATTACCTATGAGACAATTCAAGGACTGTTGGGGATCGGTAGGAGCCAAATTCAGAAAATTTTACACGAAGAATTGAAAGTTCACAAACTTTGTTGTCGTTGGATCCCTCCTAAACTGACAGCGGAGCAGAAGTGGGTTCACGTGAAATAGTGCTGACGGATGCTACTGAAGTACGACCACGGATATTCTAATGCTATTTATGACATTGTCATAAGAGATGAAACGTGGATTTACTATTTATTAAGAGAAAAAACAGCAGTCTTGTGAATGGGTGTTTAAAAGTGAGAATAGACCAACAAAAATGAAACAGGCGAGAAACGCTGGTAAAAAAATGATCGCGTTTTTTCTCAGCAATGGGTCATCTATGCCATTCCACTTGAAGATCAAAAGAGTGTTAGTGCCGAGTGGTATTCTACCATTTGTTTACCCAGGGTGTTAGAAAAAGTTTGCGAAAGACGACCCAAAAGCCGCATATGCTACACCATGCTTCGCTTTTTCACATACGGCCAACAAAACAAAGTCATTTTTAGCTTCCGAAAAAGTACATCTCTTCACTCATCCTGCGCATAGCCCCGATCTAGCACAATGTGATTTCTGTATTTTCCCCAAAATCGAAGATATGATAAGAAATTTTACTTTGACTAACTCCGAAGAGCGTTCAATCAGCACGCAGAAAACATGGCTTCAGATCTGTGGTTCTCCTGTTTTAAAAAAAAAATAAAATGTAAAGGTGATTATTTTAAAAATCAATAAACATAATATTTTGGTCATTAGATGTTATTTTTTTAAGTTACGCTAAACTTATAGTGTGACCTACGTATGAAAACAAATCGCTATATCTCTTGGGATGGGTGTACCAATTTTTATAATTCTTTTTTGTTTTGTTAATTATTATCAGGAGAAGGTTCTTACGAAAAAATACTATAAGTTTATTATAACACAATCATAGCGAGCGACTGTGTTGTGTTAGTTGAAGATACTGTAATATATACAAATGCTTAATAAACACTGGAATTTTAATTAGCATGGCCAGGGTCAGAAATATAGTTATCTAAATGTATACCATGCCAATTTTTGCCCCAGTTGGGTACCTTAATCTGACTTTACATCGTAGAAAACTAGATACACGTCTTGAAATATGTCATAAATATTTTTTACAATAATATAAGAATAGTAGAACATCGTAAAAAAACGAAAATTTAACAATTACATTAAAATTCTCGCACACAAGTACATTAATGTAAAAAAGAAGAAGGACCAAAGTATTGTTAGGAGTACCAATACGTCAAATCCTCGACCAACGAGGTTTTTATTATAAACTAGCTGTCCCGGCGAACTTTGTTCCACCCATTCAGTTTGTATATGAAAAATCAAAATGTCAATTCAAAAAATCAAACCAAAATTAGCCAAATCGGTTCTGCCACTCTCGAGTTTCAACGAGACTAACGAACAGCAATAGATTTTTATATATAGATGTTATATCAAATTGTTGTTATAATAGCCCTGAGGATAGTTGACTTAAGAACAGCAACCCACTAAGTAAACCATTTTTGAGGTAATATTTAGTGAAAATCTTACTTATGAAGTTTGGCGAAATCCTAAGTATTAATACTAAATAGTGTTTTTATGGAACAGGGGTGGGGGGGGGGGGCAACGATGTAAGAGGTTCTCAAAGTGATCGCCGCAGGCTGTAATACCAGGCATCTTCAGTTATCCCCATGTTTCGCAAACACTGCCAACTGCAATGTTGTTAAAAGTCCAAGATACACATTCAGCATCTCAAAACCGTGTGCTGAAAACTATAACTATAACTAAAATGTGGTTGGACAATAATAATGAAAGTTTTTGCCATAACTACAGTCTATAGAGCTGGATTTAAAATCAAAGTTTCCAATTTTCTTACAAAAAAAAATGTTGCTCGGGATAGGATATGTGGCCGGTTGGCGATAGGCTTGCCACCTATCACATTGTGGGACTTAGTATCTTCGGCAAGTCTTGGGTGCCCTGGTTGTGCCTCTGCCTACCTCTTCAGGGATATGGGCGTGAAGATGAAGAAGAAGAAAAAAAAAAAGAATGCTTTTATCTATACATATTGTTAGCAGCTGCTAATGTCATGCGATACGTATTTCGCCAGGTCGGCTAGTATGAAGTATTGATAGTCTCGACTAAAAAAACCTTCATTTTATTTGGAAAAAAATTTGGGGTCAGTTCACTCCTTTGTTGCCCCAAGGCCTCCAGACCTGTAAACTCGACCCTGCGTAAACTGCGTCAGTTTTTGGGAGTTTTGGCGCCATCGTGAATATAGGTGCTCGTAATTTCTTCATTTTTATTGAATTTCGTGTTTGCATTAAGTGAAATTAGTCAATATAGGTGGGAATTAGATTAATTTTGTTCAGTGAAAGTGCACAAGTGAAATAATCACGAAGAAATTAGTGTATCGTCTATTTCCTCGCTGCCGTCAAATCTCACTAGATAAGCTTGAGTAACGAAGCCACCGATTTACTCAAGACCCTGACCTGACAGGACTTTGTACATAGTGACTAATGACTGTATATTGTATAATATATAAAATTCTCGTGTCACAATGTTAGTCTGCATACTCCTCCGAAACGGCTTGACCGATTCCTCTGAAATTTGGTAAGCATATAGGGTAGGTCTGAGAATCGGCTAACATCTATTTTTCATACCCCTAAGTGATAAGGGTGACTCACCCCAATTTTTTTAAATAAATCACATTAAAAATATAGCAGAACAACGTCTGCGGGGTCAGCTAGTATTGTATAAAAATTAACTACCTTGACATTGGCAAAGTAGTCGTGAAAAATGATTGAAAGCCATATTTATAAAAGAAGAAGAAGAAATGTCAGTTTAGTTCAAGTCTGTGCATCTTGGGTTTTTATACCAACGGTCAACGGTGATTGATTCCTCAATAGCGTGGTCTTAATTATATGAAATGAACCGCCTGAGGATTGGCAGCTAGTAATTAACCGCTGAGAAAGATCAAATTGCTTTTTTTTCGTTTCATAAGAACCTTTTTCTACAATAGTTTTTACCTTTTTTCCCCCGTGTTGGTCCGGGCTCCTTTGCAGAATAGACCATCTGCCTTCCTGCCAGGCAGCTCGTAAAAGGCGAGCGTAGGCTTACCGTCACTAACATCGTGACATCTGACTAGGTGGTAGAGGTTCGCAGCGACTCACCCGGATTGGTAGCACCGCCTTACCTATTCTTGCCGCCATAACGTCATGATGTGTCCGGGTTCGGAGGGTAAGGTAGCCAGTAAACTTACTTTTGCTCGAGGCCTAACATCCCGGCCTCAGGTTGGCAACGCACCATTACCACCTATGGTGTCTTGGCGGCGTGAATTTCTTACCATCAGGAAATTCGTCTGCTTATTTGCCTTCCAATATCATAAATAATAATAAGCAGCAGTTTTGGGGACGGCACGCATTGTGCGGAGGTTCCTCAGTCTGTCGCCCTGACCACTGACGGTTTAGTTGTAAGACCACCGTTTTTGGTAACCTGTTTTCTATGTTTATATTTTTAATAATTTTTTTATATTAAATGTATAGACGTAGAAAATAAGAGGCATTAAAAATAAATAATAATAATAATAATGAATTAGGTAGATATTCACCTATTAATTGGTCTAGCCGATTTCACGCTGGCGGTATGTAATCATATTTTTAAACGCAATTAAACACACACAACACAATTTATATAACTACACAATGCCAAGTAATTACTAAAGTATCTTCACGCCCATATCCCCGAAGAGGTAGGCAGAGGTACAACCAAGGCACCCACGACTAGCCGAAGATACTAAGTCCCACAATGTGATAGGTGGCAAGCCTATCGCCAACCGGGCACATTTCCAATCCCGACCGACATTTTTTTATTAGAAAATTTGAAAAATCCAATTTTCTTTTTGTTGGCCGACTCGGGATTCGAACCCGGGACCTCATGCAGTCAAGTCCTACACCCAGACCGCTAGACCACAGAGGCTATTTGTATGTATGTGTTCAATCTCTGTTTGAGGTGAAAGATTTCAGGCAGGGGTCGGACCCTAAACCTTCGTCTCACTCTGACGGTACATTCCAAGTAGAGCTGCTAAGAATTCGTTTTTTATGATAAAAATAATAATGCCTTCCTTAATATCGAGTAGCTGGAAGTTTATGTTACACAACCGTTTAGTCTGTGGCTTAGTGGTTTCGGTGCGATTCCTGTATCGGGCAACTCAAAACATGTTATTTTACCTTTTTAACCAAAAAGTCGCCTCTGTGATCTGGCGGTTCAGTTGTTGGACTTGGTTGCATGAGGTCGAGGTTTCGAATCCCGGGTCGGGCAACCAAAAGAAAATTGGGTTTTTCCAATTTTCTAATAAAAAAAGTGGCTCGGGTCTAGTTATTTAGTTATTTGCCCGGTTGTCGATAGGCTTGCCATATAACTCATTGTGGGACTTAGTGTCTTCGGTTAATCGTGGGTACCCTGGTTGTGCCTCTGCCCACCTCTTTGGGGATATGGTCGCGATGATACTTTTTTTAACAAAAACGTTGGTTGGTGGTTGGTTACGTGCCCGCTAGCGATAGGTTTCACAACAATCACAATGTGAGATTAAGTACTAGACCTTCGACTAATTGTGGGTATTCTGGTTGCCTGATCTGCTTACTTCTTCGGTGCTAAGGGCGTGAAAGTACTCACTTTAAACAATTCTATAATTATTTCTGTACATATGTATTTGAGTAATCCTTTTCAAAAGTGATGTCATTAAAAAGTGCATTAAAGGTGCTAAAATAAATTTATATTGCAATAACCATTTTCACATTTCGCCCTTGCTTGATGCCTCTGATGTCTGTGAGGTTATTACAATTTTATTCAATAATTACTCCAACTTATTGACTGGAGCGTCTTATCTCATAAAAAACATTTACGTTAGCTTTTATCCTGTCGAAATAATAACAATTTCATTTTCAAAAATGAACCGTCGCTCGCAGGGTCGTTACGTCAGTTCAACGCCTTCTTTGATCGTCATCACTAGATTATGCATTAAATATAAAAAATGTAGATCTGATTTTTTATTTTGCATGTGAATGATAACTGTTTTCTAGAGCGTTCTTTATCCGCGTTGTAAATTTTTTACATACAAAAATCATTCAAAATCTCGGGGTCTTTATTCGAACCGCCTTACCACAAAAAATGTAGACGTCTGTTTAACTAAACGCAGACTAAAATCGACATCCAATCAACATGTTACATGTGGATGATGTGGCTGCATTTTATTGATTGAGGAACGATTTTTAGTCAGTGTCTGGTACAATAGCCGTTCATATTGATTATTATAATGATAAAGAAAGTGATCTCTTCCAAATAGTATTTTTATGTGTGACGGTGAAATCTGTGATGTCTGTATGTCAACCATCAGGAGACGTATCTGTTAAGTCTTCATTATCATGTAACAAAAAAAAATAGATAAAAAAATTGTATTTTACCAACCATAAAAGTATTGAAGTATCTTTTTCACGCCCATATCCCCGAAGAGGTAGACATGGGCACATCCAGGGCACCCCCGACTAGCCGAAGACACTAAGTCCCATTATGTGATAGAATTAAGAATTGAGTTAAAAAAAAGGTATTACTGAACAAAACTTGTCCATGATGTTGATCCATTAAACATTTTGATCATGTCAGCTTCAATAGTCGAAAATCCGCATCTAAATCTTTTTATTTTGTTTAGGAGTTATGATGCCACACAAATACAGACGGAAGTAAAACCGCAAGTGACGGCTAGTGTATATATAAACAGTGACCTAAATATTAATCGCTAAATAATCAGCCATATCGCTATTATTATCAGCCCATGTGGTGAATAATCACATGACTTATTTAAAGCAATAGCTTAAATTTAGTTTTAAGTTTCACCTTATCCTTTGAATTAATAATACTAAATAATATTTTTTTTCCTTTTGGAATGTATAAATAAAACACCAAAAAACTTAAAAAAGTACGCGTTTAAGTTAAAATTTTATTAGAATTTTTTCCATTTCAAATACAATATGTTACTCATTTTTATTTTCTTACACTTAAATAAATAAATGCTCTTGGACTATACCTACACATATGTTTGTATACTTAGATTATTATTATATATTTTATTTTACATACACATATGTTTTAACTTCAAATTAAGCAATTTATTTTGCTGATATTATTATTCGACGATATAAATAAATAGAAATCTATCTTACTCCCATTTTGCGTGGTCATCGTATCCCGTCTGAACGGATGGATCAATTTAACAAATTGTTTTTTGTTTTGTTGGTTATTGTCAGAGAAGGTTGTAATCAAAAGAAAAACCGGGATAATTGCAATGGAAATGGAAAAATACAGTGCTTTATTCCATACAATTTTTTAGAAGCTGTTAATGTCATGTGACACGAGATTCAGTTGATCGGTAGTTCATACATTAATCTAATTTCATATATATTTCATAATTAACACACATTTCCCGTAAAATGCAGTTGTATTTGTAAAAAAGTTTATAAAATGTTACACTTTTTATGTCAGCCATTTTGAAAACTCTGATGCTTAATCTAGTGATAGACCATGTATCGCACGATTTCTTAGCAAAAATTTCCCTTAAGAGCAAATTATTTTTTGCGCATCTATAGGTACTTCTACTTAGGAGTTTCACCATTAGGGACTTGGGAATTTTTGTACAAGCACTTGTTAAGTTGTTGTAAAGTTGAGAGGTTATCGCTTGAGTTTTATAGCTCTTCAACAAAAACAAACAATTTTAAAGAATACTAGCAAGTGTTATTATGAGAACTTTAAGATTTTTATAAGCTATCCATCTGAGATTTGGTTTTATTGAATGTTTTTTAATTTTTTTTATTTCTTTTTATGATAATGGAAGACAAACAAGCAGACGGATTACCTAAAGGTGAGAAATTCACAGCGCCTAGAGATGTGAATTGGCGTTTAAAATTGAAATTGAAAATAGTGCGTTGCCAACCTGAAGCCGGGATGTTAGGCCTCGAGCAAAAGTAAGTTTACCAGCTACCTTACCCTCCAAACCGGAACACGTTAACGGCAAGCATTGGACGTTATGGTGGCAGGAATACCTAATAAATTAACGTCTCCTTTCCTACTTGAACGATTTTCATTACTGTTTCACATGAGGTCTGGGTTCTCTGTGTAGATTAAATTATCTACGTCCCTGTCAGGCGGTTCGTAAAAGGCGAGCATGGGCTTACCATCACTAACACCGTGAGATCTGAGGTGGTAGAGTTTCGCATTGACTCGCCCGGATTGGTACCACCGCCTTATCTATTCCTGCCACCATAATGTCCAAAGCTTGCCGTTGAAATGTTCCAGTTCGGAGGGCAAGGTAGCCAGTAAACTTTCTTTTGCAAGGTCCAATACCCCTGACTCAGGTTGGCACCGCCTTGTTACCACCTTTGGTGTCTCTAGGTTGCGTGTTGTTACCAAAAAAAGAAATCCATTTGCTTGTTAGCCTTCTAGTATCATAAAGAAAGGATGCTTTTGGTGGTGCCGTTGAATAACTTTCATGGATAGGGATCCACCGCATTACCTATTTCTACCACCACAATGATAGTGGCATGTTCTCGCCCGGAGTGAAGGCGTCAATAGTGTCTGTTTTGTAAGCCAAGATTGCCTCTTACTTTTAACAAGACAGTATGCTTGTTCACTATTCCATGACAAAAAAACTGAGATTTTCCCGTAGACTAAGATTAAATAAAAAGTGGTATTGATGTGCCTGTAAATTTATTAGTACGCATATAAAAACAAATAATATATATGTATACCAAGTACCCATGCCCACATTTAAAGCTCTTAAGATATTACTTTGTCCACTTTGTATAATAACAAACGAAAATAATTTAGGGAGCGTCCATTTATAGCGTGAGGCTTTCAAGCGAGTCGACCAAAATTTAATCTAATCATACATTGTAGAGAGGGGCTCGGGGCAAACATCACGCATATTTTCCCGAATAATAGGAATAATTGGAATTGATTAATTAAAAATAATATTTCCCCGAATAATTGCGAGGAAATATATAAAATCTTACCTATGCAATAATATCCCTTGAGACTTGTTTCTAAATTTGGTGATTTTTTTTTATTGAATACATCTTAATAGTCTCAAGAGTACTAGTCTATATACGAGTAAATAAAATGAACCCGTATTTCCCTTGGTCATCGCATCACGAGTGAAGGAGGTATTTCAATAATTTTGATGTGTTAATTATAATAATGAGAAGGTTCTGAAAAAAAGAAAAGTCTGAAAAATGATACTTTAATTTTTCCCATACAAACTGTCAGTAGCTATCATTGTCAAGTAAGGCGAATTTCACTGGTCGGTTAGTTTCAAAAAAGTAAAAAGCATTTTACTTATTAAAAAACATACAGCATTTTGACATTTTGAAATAATTCAGTTTTTGAAATTTAGATTTGGAGATAGGAAAGTAGTCGCTCCAAATCTTATTTCACTAGAGAAGAAGTTGCTAAATTATTGTGATTCTGCCACTCACTTACTTAATTTGTTGTAAATTACTGTACCGTTATCTTTTTTCAACGGAAGTCAGAAAAAAGAAAAAAAACACCTTCAGAACTATCAGACTGGTTTGTACTAGCAACATTTGAACAGATGTTTTTTTCAATACCTCGGAATACGTTAATTAAAAACGTCACAGTGTTCTAATTTAACATGCCTAAAATGTTTCATGACCTTTGGTTTCTATTCTTTGGAAAAAGATAGCACACTTGAAATAAGTTTATTTAGAGCTCAGCAAAATTACCACCATTGACAAAAATATCTCACGTTATAAAAGGATGCTCCCTTATGGTTTATAATACTAAAATTAGAACTGCAGACTCAGACTTATTCCGGTAATAAAGGATTTATGGGACGGATATTACACAAGTAATTATAAAGTTGAGTGTTAGCGCTTCGGTCGCTGGTAATGAATTGTAATTAAGCACAATATAATTTAGGGGTAATTTAAATTAAGAGTGGGGTTGCGATTTAATTGGAAAGTAAAATGGAAGACTGCACTGTCAGTACTACAGTCAGCAGCGCATATATGTGAGCTCTATACAATTTACTTAGTACACACACACATAGATATTGTTGTTGTGTTTTTATCTTTAATTTTATTTTGTAATTCTTTAATTCCCTGTTTTTCCTGGTTGTCTGGCAGAGGTTGCTTGCAACGATAATACCGCCATTTGTACATTTTTGAAGTGAAAACTTATTTAACGGCGTTGCGCACTTTTGTTGGAATGGGCAATAACTTCTAAACTCGAGTCAGCACACGTGACCTGATTCGTAAGGCAAAAATTCGTAAGATGGCGCTGGGCGCTTATGCGAATGTTCGTGTTTTCATGTTTGTGTACGATAGAGCAATAAATTAATTTTGTATTCTACCACATAAATGATAGTACTTTCATACTGATAATACCCGCGACGATGCCCGCGTGGTTAACGGTCCCACAGGAACTTTTTTTCGGGATTAAAACTATCTTATTCGTTAATCCAAGCTACCCTCTATGTGTGTGCCAAATTTCATTAAAATCGATTTAACAGTTTTTGTGTGAAGGATACTAATTTATAAATACCTAAATAGATACCTATTACGCTATATTTACATAGGGATAATAGATATTGCTGAGAACGCATCCCCTATTGCCAACAGCAGGCACGAGCCACGGGACCTAACTTAGCGCAACGTGCATCGGCTGGTGTATTTTTTTTGAATGACTAATATGTTGCCAACCTCACGGTTTTTACAACTTCACCGGGCTTTGTGGGCCGAGCAGAGTGCTCAGCCCATGCTGGCGTCACTACCGCAGATTCTTGAACAGTTCGACACTCTTGATCCTTACTTCGGGCAATTGTGACAATTCAGTTTAGGATTAGAACATAATTAAAAATAAATAGCAGGGTTGTTACTGGATCGATACCCCAAATATGTGATTAAAAATTTTTAGTCCGTCTGTCTGTCTGTCTGTATGTTCAGGCATCACGTGAAAACTAACGATTCGATTTCGATGAAACTTGGTATAATTATACCTCATTATCCTGGGCATGAAATTGGATACTTTTTATCCTGGAAAAACACGTAGAAAAAAAATTATCTTAATTTTTCGGTTTTATCACGCGAAGACAGACATCTTCGGCAGACAGTATAATAAATAAATTGTTTTTTTTTTGGATCGCTGCGACCATGCATCATTGACTAGAATAAATTTCATAAACACTCAGACAAGAAAATGCAGACATCTGAATGTTTCTCACACAATTGGCTTTTTTTCATACTATTTGCTTTTTTAAATGAGGTTGATTGGTAGCGCTAGACTCGTTTTGCAAAATTCTGTGCTTATTTATCCTAACGTTTACACTTGATAAAAATAAAAGTTGGGTATGTGAGAAGAAGCAAAGTCTGAAGTAAGACAAACGCTGAGAAAATGAAAGTGCTACGAAAATCTGTAATGCAACGCTTGCTGATCGCATATCCAACATCGATGCCTTCCTGCCAGGCAGCTCGCAAAAGGCGAGCATAGGCTTACCGTCACTAGCATCGTGACATCTGACTAGGTGACAGAGTTTCGCAGCGACTCATCCGGATTGGTACCACATCCTTACCTATTCCTTTTTTTTTGCAGAACGAGTCTAGCGCTCCCAATCAACCTCATTATAAAAAAGCGAATAGCATACAATTTTTAAGCGACTGAAAAAAGGAGGTTATATGTTCGACTCTTACATTTTTTTTTATAGATTATTCGGTTTATCCGTTTCTTTGGACCAATTTTATTTTAATTTATTTTAAAGAGCGTACTTCAGAGTGGTCCCATTACAGTGGTTTTATTGCGGACCATCACTAAAAGTCAATCGTCATACGAGAAATGTACGATACAGAGAAATGTGACGGCGTTTTTCTTATAATAAGAATTTTTACTTCCAAACATTTTAGAGCTATATGTTTCTAAATTAAGATATCGGAATCTAGACTACGATTGTAATATACCGTTTAAGGTTATTTGCATTTCTCGTCCAATAATCTTACCCCCTAATCCACAAATGCCTCCACCCCTATCTCATAAAAGGTATTCATTTCTTTGATCATGCCTTTGAAACGTTAAAATTTCTTGTATTATTGGATTTGCCCTAGTGGTTCATAGATTTCTTTGAAAATATAAGCTAAATTCTTGCCAATCTACTTTTGAGAGGAGAACGTGGGCTTGTACTACCACCGTGACTGTGATTAACAGCTAGTTTTTTCAACGTTCTGTCTTCTTGCCCCCGGTTGAGAGCAGAATTATGGTTTCGGGGTGGTTCATCCCTTTTCAATAATGTCCATTGTTTTTTTTTTATAATAACATAAAGGCAAACAAGCAGACGGATTTCCTGATGGGAAGAAATTCACGTCGCGTCACCTAGAGACACCAAAGGTGGAAATGGTGCGTTGCTAACCTGGAGCCGGGAGGTTAGGCCTCGAGCAAAAGTAAGTTTACCGGCTACTTTACCCTCCGAACCGGGACACGTCAATGGCTAGCACTGACGTTATGGTGCAGGAATAGGTAAGGCGATGGTACCAATCTGGCCACAATCATCACGGCTAGGTCCTTGGGTGGGGAGTAATTCCCATGGCGAATCTTTGAATTATTTGTTTCTTTTAGTGTCTGGTATCTTCAGTGTGGTTTGGAGATATATCCAACGACCTGATGGTAAGAGATAAGAGTAGCCCATAAGTACCATAGATGTTGTTGGTATATGATAATATGTCGGCAAGAATAGCTAAGGCGGCTTATCCTATCCTGACTAGTTGCAGCACGGCACTCTTCCACCAGTGGTTTTGTAGGCAATGGTCCAACCCGCGTTGGTCCGGGCTCTTTTGCAGAATAGACCATCTGCCTTCCTTGTCAGGCAGCTCGTAAAAGGCGAGCATAGGCTTACCATCACTAACAGCGTGACATCTGACTAGGTGGTAGAGTTTCGCAGCGACTCACCCGGATTGATACCACAGCCTTACCTATTCCTGCCACCATAACGTCATGAGGTGTTCCGTTTCGGAGGGTAAGGTAGCCGGTAGACTTACTTTTACTCCAGGCCTAACATCCCGACCTCAGGTTGGCAACGCACCATTACCACCTTTGGTGTCTCTAAGCGGCGTGAATTTCTTACCATTAGGAAATACGTCTGCTTGTTTGCCTTCCTATATCATAAAAAAAAGTTATGCTTTGCTCGCCACTTATGCTAGGTAGAGCAGGAAGGCAAATGTTGTAGTCTACACATGAGATCCGAAAGAACACGGGAAAACCTGGGTAGAGTGTTGATACGTCGTTGCTTTTTCCCCGTGTTGGTACAGGCTCCGGACCAACACGGGGTGAAAACGTTATAAATATTACCTAGACATACATCAAGCTTTTTTCTCCAATGATTTTATTTTATCACATACATTTAATTTATAATTTAGATTTGATTTTAAATTTTGCTGGCATGGTTGTACTATCCATACATTTGTCATAAAATCTTGCTCTTTGGTCTTTGGTCTTTGGTCTTGACTACATAAGGTAGCGGGTACTTTCCTACGATTCTTTTAATTCACTTTTTATTCAAAAAGTATCTTCACGCCCATATCCAGGAAGAAGTAGGCAGAGGCACATCCTGACCACTCACCCAGCTCTAACGAATAGCCGAAGATACTAAATCCCACAATGTCATAGGTGGCAAGCCATCGTCAACGAGGCACATATCCAATCCCGGGCAACGTTATTTTAACTTTTTTTTTGCTGCCCGACCTAGGGATCGAACCCGGGACCTTAAGAACTTAAGTCCGACGCCAGACCGTAAAGACCACAAAGATAGATTACCTAATAAAAACAATATTAGACAATAGGTTTCACATCCATCACACTGTGGGTCTAAATCGTATCTTGGTGTCCTGTTTGTACCTCTGCCTACCTGTAAGGAATACGACCATAAAGATTTATTTTATTGTCATGAAAACGTACAAATTTGGCTTTCGAAGGAGTTGCTATTCTGGAAATGAGACATTGGGATATAATTAGACAAAACGAAGCGAGTTCCTCAAGGCTACTTGTTTATTAATATTTCTAGTCCTTCAATGAAGCACCCCTTGAGGTAACTGAAGTGCGAAGGATTTTTCCCCCTCAATTGGCAACGGATGTAAACTGATCTTGAAGGCTAATGGATATGCTGTGTAATACACTGCCTACAGTTTAAGACGATAATGGCAGCGTACACTCTGCTCAATTATAATATACTAATATTAAATCAAACGTACATTTTAATTAATATATTTGATATTTTCCATCGTCGGCGCTTGGTAAAACTTCCAAATATTCATATTTTTAAAGAAAGAAACACTACTGTCTTACTTATCACTTATAATTTATTACTTTGTAATTAGTAGCCTACCGGTTTCGCTTATACAGCATCATCAGGGCTAAAACTTAAACTACTCAACAATATTATTTTTGATGTGTAACTATAAATTCATTATAATGGGTAGATACAAAGAACTTTGATACGTTATACAACGGAGTTGCCCACTATAGATTATTTCACCACTAAATGATGAAAAAAGTACCATTTTAGAAAATATTAAAAAAGATATCAATTGCCTCCACTAATTAATTAACTATTAAATTAAATTTACATTTTTTTTACATATGTAAAACTTAATTATTTATGCTAAAATCAATTAATTAAAAGAAAAAATAATAATAATATAATAAATGCCCATGTCAAAATTGATGATGATGCTGTATAAGCGAAACCGGTAGGCTACTAATTACAAAGTAATAAATTGTAAGTGATAAGTAAAACAGTACAAGTGTTTCTTTATTTAAAAATATTTTAATTAAAAACGTAGATTTATAGTGTAGGAATTGTGACAACCTCATCACCGGATGGTAAAAATGCACCACCGACAAATAGCTAGATTTTGCATTAAAAAACATGTCTGTTGCTATTTTAAAGCATAACCGCTGAACCAATTTTGATGAATTTGATATAGCTAAAAATTCAAGTCCAAACATAGGGTTTTTTTAATCAATCCCTTAAAGGACTATAGTTTGATCGCCACGTTGGTCGAGTGGCTAGCGGTCGAGTGGCTAGCGTACACGCCTAACTACATCAACCGCGAGGCTCGGGTTCGATTCCCGACGGGGACAGGCAATTGTGTGAGAATGTCTGCATTTCCATGTCTAAGTGTTTATTAAATTTATTCCTGTAAATTATGCGTGGTCGCAGCGATCCAAAAAAAAATTATATATTATTTAGTTTCCGCCCGCGACTCCGTCCGCACGGATGTCGGTCTTCGCGTGATAAAACAGAAAAATTAAGATTTTTTTTCTACGTATTTTTCCAGAGTAAAAAGTATCCCTTTTTATGCCCAGGATAATAATGTATAATTGTACCAAGTTTCATCGAAATCGAACTGTTACTTTTCACGTGATGCCTGAACATACAGACAGACAAAATTTTTTTTAATCACATATTTGGTGTATCGATCCAGTAACAACCCTGCTATTTATTTTTAATTATGTTCTAATCCTAAACTGAATTGTCACAGTTGCCCGAAGTAAGGAACAAGGGTGTCGAACTGTTCAAGAATCTGCGGTAGTGACGCCAGCATGGGCTGAGCACTCTGCTCGGCCCACAAAGCCCGGTAAAGTTGTAAAAACCGTGAGGTTGGCAACACATTAGTCATTTAAAAAAAAATACGCCAGCCGATGCACGTTGCGCTGAGTCAGGTCTCTTGACTCTTGCCCGCTGTTGGCAATAGGGGATGCGTTCTCAGCAATATCCATTATCCATATGTTAAGATAGCGTAACAGGTATCTATTTAAGTATTTATATGTTAGTATCTTTCACAAAAAACTGTTGAATCGATTTTAATAAAATTTGGCACACACAGAGAGGGTAGCTTGGATTAAAGAATAAAATAGTTTTCATCCCGAAAAAAAGTTCCTGGACCATTAACCACGCGGGCATCCCGCGGGGAACATCTAGTAGACTCAAGTTTGTATTAAAATCGTCTTTGTTAAATGAAAACTATTCTACGCTGAAGAAGTCGTGGGCAAGCAGCAGTAACAAAATAAAATTATTATTTTAAATAAAAAGTTAAATATTTGTACCCACTCACTGTCAGGGGCATGCATAGAGATTTTAAATAGGGTAAGCATAGAGTTTTTACCTAAAAAAAAAACAATACAATAACTCTTTAATGTGCACCGAATACAGAGAAATTACAAATACATAAAAAAACTACCTACTACGACTACTACTACTACTACTACTACTACTACTACTACTACCTAAAAAAAAATACATAAAAAAAGCCATTTTATCTTTATCGCCAAGTCAGCGATCTCTTCCAACCTTCAACAACAAACAAACAAAAAACGAACAAGATTTAGCGAGATACTGTACAATGGTGCTCTTACAAATATAAAAATGCATCGTACCCTAGACTTCATAAGTCATCCGAAAAGCAGAAGCTTGTTTTAATTATAGGTATTTTTTGCTTACCAATTCTAGGAATGCAGTTTAGTTTTGCGTTATACTTTACCACGAAATCTATTTTTTTACTTTTGTAATTTAACTAATGCGTACTTTATCTAAGCAGATCTAATAATTTACATTTAATTATAGATTTTTATTAAAGTAATTATCTAATTAAAAAAGAACATTCAACTAGCCTGCTCTAAACAAAGTCGAAATAAATAAATATTTTTCTATATTTTTAAATGTTGGTCCGGGCTTCTTTGCAGAATAGACCATCTGCCTTCCCGTCAGGCAGCTCGTAAAAGCCGAGCGTAGGATTACCGTCACTAACACCGCGTCATCCTATTAGGTAGTAGAGCTTCGCAGCGACTCGCCCGGATTAGTAGCACCACCTCACCTATTCCTGCCGCCATAACGTCTAATGGTTACCGTTAACGTGTTCCTGTTCGGAGGATAAGGTAGCCATTAAAATTACTTTTGGTCGAGGCCTAATATCTCGGCTCCAGGTTGGCAGCGCACCATTACCACCTTTGGTGTCTCTAGGTGGCGTGAATTTCTGACCATCAGGAAATCCGTCTGCTTGTGTGCCTTCCAATATCATAAAAATAAAAAGAAAAAAATAGACTCTGACTGTAATAGACAATGCCAACTCATTAAATTGTAATCACGGGTCGAAGTTTACCGGTTAAATTAACCTCCAACATGGGTCATGATAATGGCGAGCACCGATGACATGTCAACTGAAGTAGTAAAGGTGATGAGCGGTATTATTCCTGTTGAGCCGCCATCTAGTGAGTGTTATATACGTACATACATATCTTCACGCCAAATCCCTTACAGGTCGTGAGTGTTAATCCATATTTAAGCCCCAATGAAAAACGAGGGGTGTTATAAATTTCACGTGTCTGTGCTCGTGTGTATGTCTGTCTGTGGCATTATAACGTTAGAACAGGTGGACCGATTTGAATGCGGATTTTATTGTATAAAGGTTTAATCGGGGGTTCATTGAATTTTTTTAATTTTTACATTAAAAATAAGATTTCATTCAAATGAATAGGAGAGTCAGGAGATACCCAGTGATGTCGCACGCTAATTGGATGGTCCTTGTGGATAATTTAACCAAGTAAACTGCAAAACCTGTTTCACATGCATCTACAAATTTTTAATTACATTATTCTGTATTTGTTCTTTTTTTAATGTTTCTTTTTATATTTTTTATGATATAGGAAGGCAAAGAAACAGACAGTTTGTGTAACTCCCCGGCCAACGAGTTTTCCTACATATTTCTGACAATGATTTTTTTTTTAATATTACATGTCTAGATAAGACAAACTTATAATCAATATAAGTTTGTCGTAATTAATAATATTTTTAATAAGAAATAACAGGATTAAATTTTAAACCTTTCGTTTCTTATTATTTAAGTTATCTATTTGAAAGCTATTTTTTTATATTCAAATGCAAACGAGCAGACGGATTTCATGATGGTAAGAAATTCAAGCTGCCTAGGGAGACCAAAGGTGGAAATGGTAAGCTGCCAACCCGAGGCCGGAATGTTAGGCCTAGAGCAAAAGTAATTTTACCGGCTACCTTATTCTCCATACCGGAACATCAACGATAAGCACTGACGTTATGGTGACAGGAATACATAAGGCGGTAGTACCAATCCAGCTGAGTCGCTACAAAACTCTACCACCACTGACAGGCAGATGGTCTATTTTGCAAAGAAGCCCGGACAACAACGAAATAAATATCCCTGGATGAATTATACAAACTAGTGGTTGCCCATTAGTCGAAATTCGACCACAATAAATTTTAATATCCTGTTGATAAGAACGCCATCATCATTTCTCAAGACCAACTACTTTGTTTCCAAACTTTTTAGTGCGCCATCTGGGATCTTTTATCATTATGGCGGCAAGTAACTACATGTAAGGCTGTGGTACCCATCTGGGCGACCCAGTTCGGAATTCTACCACCTAGTCAGATGTCACGATGAAAGCAGATTGTTTTATCCTGCAAAGGAGCTGGACCAACACGAGGAACATGGGGATGAGGTGGGGCTTTTTCGAGAACGGTAGTCTGCATTCGTACAGATCGGTTAACATTGATCGTATTTGGACATCCGAAATGCTCGTTTAAAGAAATTGCTGTCATCTTAGATGCAACATGACGTCTACTCTATACCCTATAGACAACTACTGTCTTGTAGCCGGGATGCTAGGTTAGTAGTGCAAGTCTACCAGTTATTGCACCCTCCGGGAGGGAACCTCACACTCTTTATGGCGATAGGAATGTGTAAGGCAGTGAATATCTACCACTAGTGGTTCTGTTAATGATGACCTGTATTTTAGAAGCAGATAGTCTATTCCAGTCAGAGGACCTGAACCAAAAACGGGGAAACGGGGAAAATGATATAAGCGGTCGAAATGAGAGCGCTACGGAAAACCTATGGTGTATCTCGCTAACCGCAATAATAACATTGAGATCCAAGAAAGATTGAAGGCACTGAAAGAGTTGGTATTAATATGAGAAAGAGTAAACTCTAAGAAAGAATACCAGATGAAAAATTCATTTTCCCCGCATAGTTACTTGTCGAGTCTTTTCAGTGTGTGGCCGAGTTAAATTTTTAGACAATGCCAATTGCAGTCTGTCTAGACTAGTGACCATGACCTTGAACACAAATGTCTTTAATCAAGTAAGTACAAGTGTACTAGATTAATTTATCTTATGTTATTAAATAATATTAATACGTGAAACAAAAACTTTATACTCCTTTTTACAAAAATTGCGCAGACGCAAACTTATAGTTTATGTTCAGAAAAAGTGCAGAATACTAATACTTTTTAATAATAATACTTATGAAGTATACATACAATACAATACAACACAATACAATTATACATACAATCAAAACATAAGAGACATTACTATTACAAATAAAAATATTGATAACGATACTTATATTACAGGTGGCGCACAATATATTTATTATGTTTGGAAACAAATAGTTGGTCTTGATAAATGAAGATGGCGTTCTTATAAAAGAGATAATTAACAATATAGCCTTAGTAATCGGTCAAATTTCAACCAATGGAGCTGTAAATGAGCAATGCTTGCACATCTATTTGGATTCTCGGAAACGGCTACAGCGATTTTTGTGAAAATTAGTATTTCCATAAATATTTTGTATGATGTTGGAAGGCAAAGAGCAGACGGATTTCCTAATGGTCAGAAATTGACGCCGCTAAGAGATGCTAAAGGTAGTAATGCAACCTGAGGCCGGGATATTAGGCCTCAAGCAAAAGTAAGTTTTCTATAAATTTTAAAGAAAGAAAAAATTTCGCCCTAGACAGGATTTGAACCTGTAACCTTTCGTCTCAAGCCGTCGTCGTCGTCAAAAATAAGTTTACCGGCTACGTTACCCTTTAAACCAGAACACGTTAACGGCAAACACTGACGTTACAGCAGCAGGAATAGGTGAGGCGGTGGTACTAATCCGGACATGTCGCCCTTGTCATGTTAAAGTGGACTCAGATAAAGCCCTGAACGGAAGAACGGAAAAAATTATACAAAATGCTACCAAAATTGACTAATTTCACTCAATATAAGCACGAAATTCACTAATTATGAAAGAACTTCGACCATCTTTTCTCTCGATAGCGCCAAAACTGACGAATATTTACCTACCAAGACAATGGCTTCAATTTGTGCGCACTGCTTCTAGCAAAGCATAGTTTACTGTTATAAATATGACTCACGGGTAATTATGTGTTTCGTAATTGCCATAGTTTTTAGTAACAAAGGATTTTTTCCACAGTCGACTAAATACTTGTTTAGGCCGAAGTTTGATCTGTTTTTTTATACCAAACAAAACATTTCCAATTTTATATTATACAATCCAGTGATTGATTACCTGTAGGGTTACTCTTGAAGCTCGATTCGTGCAATATTGGGATTTGGAATCGAGTCTGCAACTTTAGGTACTCTTGAACACAATACCGGTGAATTAATAACATTTGGTTACTAATAAACAACAAATTATTTATCGGATTTGTTGAATTTATTTGTAATTAAATGTTAATAGTCCACTAGTACTGTGTTCGAAAGTACCTAAATTGGAATAAACGATTCCAATTTCCAATTCGCATGATATCGAGATTCAAGAGTAACCCTACTGACCATGGATTGCTCTCGATGTTGAAATGTTATATGGTAACATTAAATATTGTGTCTAAAGCTTACCCCGTGATGATTGCAATCACAACATTTTTTTTATGATATCGGAAGGCAAACAAGCAGACGGATTTCCTGATGGTAAGAAATTCACGCCACCCAGAGACACCAAAGGTGGTAATTGTGCGTTGCCAACCTGAGGCCGGGATGTTAAACCTAAACCAAAAGTAAGTTTACCGGCTACCTTACCCTCCAAACCGGAACACGTCATGACGTTATGGCAGCAGGAAGAGGTAAGGCGGTGGTACCAATCCGGGTGAGTCCTGCGGAACTCTACCACCTAGTCAGACTGATGTGTCTATAATCTTGTCGCTAAGCCACCTAAGTGGATCAAATTTACTAGCGAGATTTGATTTAATTTAATAAAAACATTCAGGGATAGGTGAAAGTAGACAAAAAAAATGCTCATAAAACAAAAACTAAGGGATCTACTTGAAACTATATTGCATCAAACAAAAAATAATTGCGTAAATCTGTTCAGAAACCTAAAATACCGAAAATAAAAAAAAGTATACCAGCCGACTTGAGAACCTCCTCTTTTTTGAAGTCGGTGAAAAAAACAATTATTGTAATAAAAAAATATGATATATCCCATTTTAAACGTGGTGGAACATTAAATGAACTGACAGACATTTTTCATTCATAAAACCAGTTTCTGACAAAACTTTTTGTGAGAAACGTCCCAACTTAATAATACGTCAGATATTTACATTGAATGGGTTTCATATATAAAATGCTGCATAATTGTGAATGAGCACTTAAATATAAGTTTCCGACTAGTGACCACGTAAGTCTTTAATGTCTTTCATATTTCATTGCTAGAATTTAGTCTAGACCAGTGGTGGGCAAATTACGCGCGGGCCGGATTTGGCCCATGAGAGCTTTTAATCCGGCCCGTTTTTTTCCAGAAAAAATATGAAACTCCTTAAAAAAATAGTGATCGAAGTTAAGTTAAAAGACTATTTAAATTCGAACAATTAAGATGCTGAATCTATATTTCAAACATATGTATATAATGAGTATTTCATATATTATGACTTAATAAACGATTTATTTTAGTAAAAGACAGTAAAAATAAAATAAAAATGCCTTATGTTTACTTTATACAACGTTTTATAATCGATATATTTACAGCTCCTTTTATGTGTTTTCAACTAACCGGCCCTAAGATTAATTTTAATTAACTGGCCCACCACTAAATTTTTTTTTAATTTACCGGCCCAAGGTCAAAAAAGTTTGCCCACCCCTGGTCTACACTTTGTAAATTTTGATTATCATGTGGAAAAAATATAACAAAAACTACTAAACTTTATATAATATAATTTATAACTATTAACAAAATGATTACATGCATTACCTACTTAGGTTATATCTATTTACTTTTCACTAGTGGTCGCCCATGACCAACTAATTTGTTTCCAAACTTTTTAGTGCGCCATCTGTGATCTTTTATCGTTATCATCCATATATTTGTTCGTGTGTGTCAAATGCGCGGTAGTGTGGATAACGTTTTATTTATTTATTTAATGTACTTTATAAGCATTATTATTAAAAAATATTTGCGTTCTGCACTTCTCCTACTCATAAACCAAATGTGCCAAATTTTATGTCCCTGCGTCTGCGCAATTTTCGTAAAAAAGGGCCAAAGTTTTGGCATCACATATTAATATAGGTATCTTCACGCCCATATCCCCGAAGAGGTAGGCAGAGGCACAACCAGGGTACCCACGACTTGCCGAAGATACTAAGTCCCATAATGTGATAGGTGGCAAGCCTATCGCCAACCGGGCACATATCCTATCCCGAGCAACATTTTTTTTTTATTAGAAAATTTGGAAAAACCCAATTTTCTTTTCGTTGCCCGACCCGGGATTCGAACCCGTATATTAATATATAGATTAAGAAAAATAATACAGTTTCAATAAGTAAGCAGATGTCAATAAATAATAATTTTATAATGTCTTGTAGGAAATTTTTGTCACAAAGGTTTCTCATATGTTCAGAAGAGTTACTCTTGAATCTCGATTTCATGCAAATTGGAAATTGGTATCGGATTTGTCATTTCAGGTATTCTCTAACACTACTCGCGGATTGTAAGTAGTAGTATCTTTACGCCTATATCCCCGAAGAGGTAGGCAGAGGCACAACCAGAGCACCCACGACTAGCTGAAGACGCTAATTCCTACAATGTGATAGGTGGCAAGCCTACAGGCAATCGGGCAAATATCCAACCCCGGGATTTTTTATTAGAAAATTTAAAATACAAAATTTCTAATTTTGCTTGTTGCCGGGCCTGGAGATCGGCTCCGGGACCTCAAGTAGTCAAGTCTAAAACCGGACGACTAGACCATAGATGCCATCAATTTAGAGGCATTTAGTTAATAATAAACAATAAATTGTTTGGATTTGGATTCGTTGAAATTTTTTGGAACTAAATGCTAAAAAATCCGCTGGTTCTATCTTCAAGTATACCTAAAATAACATATCAGATTTCCATTTTCAATTTACATGAAATCGAGTTCAAGAGTAACCCTACTCCTCTGTGACTTCAACTTTAAAAAAAGTACCTTCACGCCCATATCCCTGAAGTGGTAGGCAGAGGCACAACAAGGGCACCCACGACTAGTCGAAGACACTAAGTCCCACAATGTAAAAGGTGGCAAACCTATTGTCAACCGGGCACATATCCATACCCTAGCAACATATTTTTTATCAGAAAATAGGAAAAACCACATTTGATTTTTTCTTGCCCGACCCAGTTATCGAACCCGGGATCACATGAAGTCAAGTCCAAAACCTGGACCGCTAGACTACAGAGGCGACTTAAACTTTCTACAAGAAACTATATAATAATTAGTGATGTCTACCTACTTATCGAAATTGTATTGAGTTAGCGTCTACCGTGAAGTCCTCATATTGACTACTAGCTGGACCCGCTACTTCATTCCGGCTGTAAACGCTAATCAGATTAAAATTGGTAAACCGACATAGGCCCGGGTTCCTTTACAGAATAGACAATCTGCCTTCCTGCCAGGCAGCTCGTAAAAGGCGAGCGTTGGCTTACCGTCACTAACACTGTGACATCTGACTAGGTGGTAGAGTTTCACAGTAACTCACCCGGATTTGTACCACCGCCTTACCTATTCCTGCCGCCATAACGTCATGACGTGTTCCGGTTTAGAGGGTAAGGTAGCCAGTAAATTTACTTTTGCTTGGGGTCTAACATCCCGGCCTCAGGTTGGCAACGCACCATTACCTTTGTTGTCTCTAGGCGGCGAGAATTTCTTACCATCAAGAAATCCGTCTACTTGTTTGCCTTCCAATATCATAAAAATTTACATCTATTCTAACCTCCATACAGGAATATGACAGTGCCATTATGGCGGTAGGAATAAGTAAAGCAGTGGATCCTTACACGGCAAGTTGCTGCTCAGCTTTCGGCTACCAGCTACTCATTCTGCCACCAGCTACTGCAGTTAAAAATCTCATATGTATATCTCATATTACAGATGAGGCAGACAGAAGAAAAATATGATTGCCCTTATTACTATTGTGATGTTTGTATTTGCGTGGATATTATTTTCTATAATCATTCGACATCGAACAAATGAACCTCGATTTCGACCTGGAGCACTGCCGTTCCTCGGACATGCACTTTTAATGATGGGCGATTCAAAAGGTAACACATTCTATTAACCTCATCATACATTTCATCTTCAAGATTTTGACTGTCACAAGTCTGAGGCTTCGCTCCGGACATGTTCCATTCAATAAATTTGCTTTTATGATGGGAAAGACCTCGTCTCCAAATTGCGTCGAGTGTGACGTCGTTGAAGATGTCCATCACATCCTAATGGACGTACGTAGTGAATCTCAGAGAATAACACTATCTCTAAATAAGCTAGATGTAGGTATTTGTAACAGCCTTTTGGCGTTCCCACTGTCTGAGAACGCCAAAAAGCTCTATAGTATGGCTAAGATAAGAAAATTTTAAGTTTTTTTTATTTTGATTATTTTTATTGTGTTAAATTATAGTTGCACTATTGAGGTGACATGTCAACTAGGACAAAACCTCATTAAATAAATAGAAAAAAAAGATTTTGACTGCATTCGAACTGTAGTCCTGCCACAGCTTCATAAATTTATTACGAATACTGTGATTTTTGTAGGAATTGGCCCAGACTGTTAACTTTTTACCTAGATATTGTGCGATAATTGCTTTGCTACATCTGTTAAGCTGGAATTGTCAACATAGAAAGAAGAAAAACACGTATGTTTCTAATAATAGGACCTACATATAATGTTCTCAACTTTCCTTAGAAGAACCTGGACCTGTACCTTTTCGTCTCAAGTCGAATGCTCTAACCATTTGAGCTACTGAGGCCTCAAGTCCTGTCTGGGGCGATATTTTTCTTTATTTTATAAATTTGGAGAAATTTAACCCAAGCCCTGTGCAAGTGCTAAAATAAAAAATACTTCGAGAGAAACGAAAGTTATGGCCATTTTAAATATGAATTTCATCTGTACCTAACGATGAACTCATTTAGTAGTTACTCAGTACATATGACTATAGGACAGTTTATAGGACATAACTACCCACATTAACGGTAAAAAAAGGATATTTTATTGAATAAGGAGTTACTATGCGGAAATCCATTATAAAAGATGTAAAATAAGCCTTTATTTTGCTAATTCCGCGTAAGCAGTGTAACCGTTGTGGCAAATAATCCTCCAAACGACACAGAATGTGACAAGCCTATCTGACGTTCCCACCACCCACCTCCGCGACCAGAACACGAATATAGGAAGAGCTCGGGAAACAATATAAATTACCACGTTCTTTACATGTGACAAGCCAACCTAAAGTTCCCACCTCCCACCTCCGCAACCAGATCACAAATAGAGTCCGAACACGGGAAACAAAACCACTTGTCACGTCCTTCGCCAACTTTGTCGAAGCACTCACCACAGAGAACACCATATCGCACTCGACGTACGTTTCGCCTCTACATCGAGACATCCTCAGGAATTCGACCGTACCGTACAAACGACGACACACGTCTCGTGTGTCGTCGTTTGTAACGTCATTAGGGAACGTCAGTTAGGCTTGTCACATTCTGTGTCGTTTGGAGGATTATTTGCCACAACGGTTACACTGCTTACGCGGAATTAGCAAAATAAAGGCTTATTTTACATCTTTTGTAAAAAAAGGAATTTAAAGTTTTTTCACAGGAATAGAATCCTCATAAGCTTAAATGGTTAGAGCATTCGACGGCTAAAGACGAAAGGGTACAGGTTCAAATCCTGTCTGGGGTGATACTTTTATTTCTTTTATTC
>NJDC01001529.1:69553-110844 GCA_002245475.1 Calephelis virginiensis
AAGCACTCACCACAGAGAACACCAAATCGCACTCGACGTACGTTTCGCCTCTACACCGAGGCATCCTCAGGAATTCGACCGTACCGTACAAACGACGACACACGTCTCGTCGTTTGTAACGTCATTAGGGAACGTCAGTTAGGCTTGTCACATTCTGTATCGTTTGGAGGATTATTTGCCACAACGGTTACACTGCTTACGCGGAATTAGCAAAATAAAGGCTTATTTTACATCTTTTGTAAAAAAAGGAATTTAAAGTTTTTCCACAGGAATAGAATCCTCATAAGCTTAAATGGTTAGAGCATTCGACGGCTAAAGACGAAAGGGTACAGGTTCAAATCCTGTCTGGGGTGATACTTTTATTTCTTTTATTCTTTAAAATTATGAAAATTTTAACCCAAGCACAGGGTGAGTACTAAAATACAAATAAATTGATATAAGGAAGGAAATTCAATGTTGTTACAAATTTGTTGCGTCAAAATCAATACTCCTGCAAAGTACTTACGGTAAAACCACTTTTAAGAGATTAGGAACAATTCGAATTAGAATTAGAAAATAGTTTATTTTATAAAGATTTTAGACAAGGCACTTGTGACGTGTCTATATAATACTATATACTAATCGTCTCTGTGGTCTGGCGATCCGACTTCGGACTTAACTTCTTGAGGTCAAAAAAAAAATAAGAAAATGTGTATTTCCGACTTTCTTAAAAAAATAACGTTGCCTGGGATCGGATCGCTGCCCGGTTGGCGACAGGCTTACCACATGTCACATAGGGCGTAGTGTTTTCTGCTAGTCGTGGGTTGTGTCCTTGCCTACCTTTTCTGGGATTTGCGAGTCAAGGTACTTTTTTTTACTATATAGTACTAAAATGTACCTCCGGATCAGAAAGCGGCAACACTCTGAGAAGATATAGCAAAAACTCATCGGGCTTGTCCTTTTCCTCCTTTCAAAGGATGTATACAATAGTACATTATATTTATAAGCGATTGGTATAAGGAGAAATTAACTTCAATCACTTTTATCTGCTAAATTTTCAGCAGTAGCGTAATAACCTTTGTCATATATTTGAAATTGATGCATTTTTTAAACTTATTAATTGGATGGTCTCTCATATTATAAACGAGAAGTTTATTGTATAAACGTATCGTTGTTATATCGCACTGATGATGCTTGTATAGCGAAACCGGTTGGCTAAACCATTAAAATAAAAAAATAATAAAATATATTGTGGAAAGTACAAGTGCTTCTAAATAAATTGCATCAAGAATGGAATTCCACCAAGCACCGACGATAAGAAGTATAGAATATAAAAACGTATACATTTGGTCCATGGTTTCCTTTATAGAGACGAGACACATGCACAGCAAGATTATTTCTTTGCAGTTCTTTTTAGAAGTTGCTAAATAGTTAGGCTATTATATTCTAATATAAGCTCATTGCACTAGCTTTCTCTGGATTTTATTGGAATTCTTCGTGAATAATGTTTTTTTTGACTATACATGCAATTAGTACAATTAATCAGGATAATAAACAATCTAATTGTTTTATTTTTTTTTAATTTTGTGGGAAAATAAAACAAAGGTTTTTTACCAAATCAAGGAACAGTATCACATTGTTTTCAATTGTTATGAACTATAAACATGATAACATGTGACGAAATAAGTTAAACAACTTGAAACGGGTCAGGTCACTTAACAACGTGTTCTTTTTTAATTTTGTTTAGTTGCTTTACCTAAAGACGAAACCCTGCAGAAGTCAAGAAAGCCTACGTTCAATCTAACTTGTTTAAAATTAATCTGTTTTTTTATGATATTGGAAGGCAAACAAGCAGACGGGGCAAGAATCTCACGCCGCCTAGAGACACCAAAGGTGGTAATGGTGCGTTGCAAACCTGAGGCCTTAAGGATGTTGGACCTCGAGTGAAAGTAAGTTGACCGGCTAACATATCCTCCGAACCAGAACACGTTAACAGCAAGCACTGACGTTATCGTGACAGGAATAGGTAAGGCGGTGAAAAATAATCCAGGCGAGTCGCTGCAAAGCCTAGTCAGATACCTAGACTACGGTGTTAGTGACGGGAAGCCTACGCTCGCCTTTTACAAGGTTGACTGGTAGGAGGGCAAATGGTATATTTTGCAAAGACCTCGAACCGACACCGGGGGATAACTAACTTGATATTTTGTATGCGTGCAACATTTATATGATTTTATCGCCATATAAAAAAATTGCCTGAAAGAGATCTCTGTTTTGGAGATAAGACCGCCCTTATGCATCACTTAGTTTTTAAGTTTTATTTTTAGTGAATTTTTTTTGTGTATATGGTCCGCCCCCTGTCTCTAGGCGGCGTGAATTTCTTACCACCATGAAGTCCGTATGCTTGTTTGCCTTCCAGTACCATAAAATAAATTAAACAAATAATAATAAAGAGAACATTTTATGCTCTCTACAAAGGTGGACTGAGGCCAATATTAAGTATTTAATAATAATCCTAAAATTTTGGGATACCGCTCATCAAAACCTTTAAGGCATATAGCTAAGAACCATATAACCATATCAGCTTATTCATAATTCAAAGCTCTGGTAGTAGAGTGCCATGTAACACAGTTATCAAAAGTATTACTGGTAATGATACACTTAACTTTTGCTCACCTCTTACGAGCTACTAAATAGAGCGGCAGATGGTCTGTTCGACAGAAAGACCCAGACTAGCACAGCTAGCAGCGTTTAGCCAATTTAAAAAGAAAAAAAAACTAGTTTATCTTTTTGCGTGATGCTGAATTCTGAAATTAAAAAAAAAACCGTACAAAACACTTATGTAGGTTAAAACCGCCAACATCACGTCTGCTTTCAAACAAAAAACTGTATCAAAATAGGTTCATCCATTTAAATCGTTTTTCCTGTCTCCAAAAAAGGGCACGTTGTATTAAGTGACATTTATCTTTGTAAATAAAGGTCCGATTTATTTGGTTTTAGCATCAACAACTAGATATTTTTAATTAAATTTCAATGCAGTTTACCCCGTTTATATAACTGCAGAAGTTTCTTTGTTATGAATTTTATTTCGAAATTTCAAACTTTAAAAGGCTCTCCTGTAAAGTTACAAAAATGTCGCTTAAACCAAATAGCCCGTTACCCCTCGATATACTGTTATTGTGACAAAAAAAAAAAAATAAGTAAATCTTTTCTTAAAAATAAGCCGAGATACTCTTTTTCTTGAGGTTCACGTCAGTATTGTAAACAATTAAGTAAAGTAAAATTACAAAAACGGACTCTTAACTATTTCATTGGGTATGTCACAATTCGATTTAAATTTAAATGACGAAGTTGTGATGCCACAGACAGATGCCTCTTTTTCCCCCGGATTAAAAATCGTTCTCTACGGCCACGCTCACATCAGATAAAAATTTCTAGTTGTTTAAATTGTTATTATTCATTTCATAGATTTGTGGAAGCGGATAAAAGAATTGAGCGATGAAGTTTTGAAGAAAGGGCCATTGACTCTACAAATAGCTTGGAAAAAATATTATGGTAATATGAGTAATATTATTATTAAAAATATGTGGATGGATGTAGGTACCCGGGGAGACCAAGGCTGACATTTCACGATCAGATCAATCGGATATTATCCGAGGGTGGTGTCAAGAGTCTCCGAAACCGGCGTGTTTGTATGAAAAGGGCTATGAATGTGAAGGAAGTAAGACAGTTTTGTCAGGATCGTGAGGTGTGGCACTCTCTGCCCACCCCGTAAGGGACTTGGCGTGAAGATATGTATGTAAAATATGTTAATATCTTTATTACATTAAAATATTTATTAATCAAATTTAGCCGTACAAATAACATATTTAATCATTATGTTCATATGACAATAAAAAAAATATCTTCTCGCCCATGTCCCCGAAGAAGTTGGCAGAGGCAAAACCAGGGCACCCTCGACTAGCCGAAGATACTAAGTCCCACAATGTGATAGGTGGCAGGCCTATCGTCAACCAGACACACATCCAATCCCGAGCAACATTTTTAAATTTTCTTTTTGTTGCCCGGAACTTGAACCCGGGACCTCATGACGTCAACACCGCTAGACCACAGAGTCTTTCCTTCAAATATTTCTTTGTGCAATGAGACCGCCCTTTGCATTTAATTTGTAATATTTTTTACCTACATCTTACTTTTTTTTAATGTGACAGGTTAGCAAACAAGCACCCAGGTCTCCTGACAATAAGAGGCAAGCGTGGCCTATACACAAAAGATGTTATAGGTGCGTCGATGTCATGTACGGGATGTTAGGCCAATTGTGCAAGTGCAAGTATACCTGCTACTCTACTTCTAAACCGCAATATGACAAAATTATTGTCGCGGTAGGAATAGGTAAGGCGATCGAACTCTATACCGACAACTTGGTACTAAACACTCTACCACCAGTGCAGTTTTTTTACTTTCACATTTTTTTATGATACTGGAAGGCAAACAAGCAGACGGATTTCCTGATGGTCAGAAATTCACGCCACCCAAAAAAAAAGTATCTTCACGCCTATATCCCCGAAGAGGCAGAGGTACAACCAAGGCACCCACGACTAGCCGAAGACACTAAGTCCCACAATGTCATAAGTGGCAAGCCCATCGCCAACCGGGAACATTTCCAATCCCGATCAAATTTTTTTTTTATTAGAAAATTGGAAAAATCCAATTTTCTTTTTGTTGGCCGACCCGGGATTCGAACCCGGGACCTCATGCACTCAAGTCCAACACCCGGACCTCTAGACCGCAGAGGGGATTAGAAATTCACACCACCTAGAGACACCAAAGGTGGTAATGGTGCGTTGCCAACCTGAAGCCGGGATGTTAGGCCTCGAGGAAAAGTAAGTTTACCGGCTACCTTAGCCTCCAAACCGGAACACGTCAATGACAAGCACTGACGTTATGGCGGCAGGAATAAGTAAGGTGAGTCACTGCGAAACTCAACCACCTAGGCAAATGTCACGGTGTTAGTGACGGTAAACCTATGCTCGCCTTTTACGAGCTGCCTGGTCCTGCCAGGCAGCTCGTAAAGGCAGATGGTCTATTCAAAGGAGCCCGAACCAACACGGGGGACACATAATATTGTACAATCTAAATATTATCACAGCGAGAATTTGTATTTTTATTTGTTCGGTACTTCTTTCCGCATAAACTACTTTACTGATTTTCATGAAATTTAGCTAACTTGGGGTAGTTTTTATACCAAAAAAATGCTCCTGTATGATCATTAACCAAAAGGGCAACACCGTGGGCAAGAGCTGGTAAGGAATAAAAAAAATATTTCTATTAAACAAGAACATCGCTGGGTGAGATGGTAGCATACATGACTGACGCATCGAAATATCCCCCACCGTTCCATACCCAAAGGGGGTAGGCATTTGTGGGGTGAACATCTGGATATTTCCGTTTGAATAAATACAACTACCATATAATATTCATCATCATCATCATAAGCCGGAGGACGTCCACTGCTGGACATAGGCCTCCGCCAAATAGCGCCACAAGTCACAGACACCAGCCGCTTGTATCCAGCGACTCCCCGCGACTTTGACCAGGTCATTAGTCCTCTGGGTGGGAGATCGTCCAACACTACATCCTCCGGTGCGGGGCCGCCACTCGAGAACCTTTCTTCCCTAGTGGTTGTCGGTTCTGCGAGCTATGTGGCCTGCCCATTGCCACTTCAGCTTGCTTACTCTCTGAACTATGTCGGTTACTCTCGTTCTCTTGCGGATCACCGAATGACGGATCATATCTCCCAGAGAAACACCGAGCATAGCTCTCGCCATAGCACGCTGAGCGACTCTGAGCTTAATAATATTATTACTTAGTAATTAGATCAATTTGTATTTTGCTTTTGTTTAGTATCATTACATAGTATAAAACAAAGTCGCTTTTTCTGACCCCATGTCCCTTTGTATGCTTAAATCTTTAAAACTGCGCAACGGATTTTGATGCAGTTATTTTTAATAGATAAAGTGATTGAAAAGGAAGGTTTTTATGTATATTTTGTACTCGTGCAAAACCGGACGGGCCATTAGTTTATTCATAATCGCTTTTGCGGTATTGTAATCCGGTGGAGAATTAAACTCCATGAGATCACAGGTTCGATCCCCGAGTCGGGCAACCAAAAGAAATTTTGTTCAATTTTCTAATAAAACGACGGTGCCCGGGATTGGATAGGTGCTCGGTTGGCGATAGGCTTTCTGCCTATCACATTGTAAGACAGTGTCTTCGTAGGTGCCTTGCTGGGCTATTCAGTATCTTTTTAGTTATAATCACTGGGTAAAGTGACCATCAAATAGCTGTCAAATGACGTGTTTTGTATTTGCTATCTCCATTGTATTTCTTTTTTTTTAGGATATTGGAAAGCAAACAAGCAGACCGATTTCCTGATGGTAAGAAATTCACGCCACCTAGAGACACCAAAGGTCTCTAGGTGGCGTGAATTGGCCAACCTGAGAGCGAGATGTTAAGTCTTGAACATAAGTAAGTTTACCGGCTACTTTACCCTCCAAACCGGAACACGTCATGTTATGGCAGCAGGGATAGTTAAAGCGGTGGTACCAATCCGGGTGAGTCGCTGCGAAACTCTACCACCTAGTCAGATGTCACGGTGTTAGTGACGGTAAGCCTACGCTCGCCTTTTACGAGGTGCCTGGTAGGAAGACAGATGGTCTATTCTGCAAAGGAGCCCGGACCAACACGGGGAAAAACACAGGAGATAGCAAATATAAAACACGTCATTTGACAGCTGTTTGATGTACACTTTACCCAGTGATGAATCAATCAAAAGAAATGTTCTTTTTTTTCAATTTTCTAATAAAACGACGGTGCCCGGGATTGGATAGGTGCTCGGTTGGCGATAGGCTTTCTGCCTATCACATTGTAAGATAGTGTCTTCGTAAGTGCCCTAAAAAGATACGGAATGAGACCCGTGGTTGTGTTTTGCCTTCTCTTTGGGGATATAGGCGTGACTTTACTTTGTTTAGATCTGAGAACCCACTCTGGTTGAAAGAAAGTGTTGGTGTTAAAATGAGAAAGGGCATGCTCCGCTGGTTCGGTCATGTGGAAAGAATGACAGATGAATGATTGCCAAAGCAGATATGATGCGCATGTGGACGGATGTAGATACCCGGGGAGACCAAGATTGACATTCCACGATCAGATCACTAGGATATTATCCGAGGGTGGTGTCAAGAGTCTCCGAAACTGGCGTGTTTGTATGAAAAGGATAATAAATGTGTCAGGATTGTGATGTCAGGCACTCGATACTCTCTGCCTACCGCGTGAGGGACTTGGCGTGAAGATATGTATGTGTACTATGCTTTGTTCATTATAAATCGTTTTATAGTTGTAGCTGATCCAGTCAACTTTCAAGCGCTAGGAAATAGCTGTGTTGAAAAATCAGAGCTTGTGCACAAATACACTAAGGATTTTTTAGGCAACAGCCTTATCAATGGTACAGGTAAATACTGGAATTGTCGTTTTTATTATATTTATTAAATGATTTAGTAGGTACCTATACAAACACACATAGACATCTAATGCTAAGTCCCTTACCGGGTAGGCAGAGAGATCAAGTGTCAACAACACAACCCTTGCAGACCTGCCTGGCGTTTCTTATTTTGATGAGAGAAAAGACATCGAGAGAAAAGTTTTTTTATGATATTTGAAGCCAAATTCAGACGGCTCCTAGAGACACTAAAGGTGGTAATGGTGCGTTGACAACCTGAGACCGGGATGTTAGGCCTCGAGCAAAAGTAAATTTAGCGCCTACCTTATTCTCTGAACTAGAACACATCAACGGCAAGCATTGACGTTATGGTGGCAATGGTACCAATCAATCAGATGTCACGGTGTTAGTGACGGTAAGCATATGCTCGCCTTTTGCCTGGCAGGAAGATGGTCTATTCTGCAAAAGAGCCAGGACTAACATGGGGAAAGAGGCTAGTTTTTTCTTTATTTATGAACTTCGGTTCTATATTGAGTCAAATTAGTCAGTATTGTTAGTATTTTGTACAACTTTGTTCAGTGAAAGTGCAAAAATGAAATGATCGCGAAGAAGTTAATGTATCGTGTAATTCCCTCGTTGCTGTGAAATCTTATTAATGAGCATGAGTAACAAGGAAACCGCTTTACTCAGGACCCAGACATGACTTTATTTGACGACTTACGACTAAGTTTGAATAATTGGATGATGCAATATAAATGCAAAATAAATGTTAAATTGGATGATGCAAATTTCAACTTGACAAATGGCAAATGCTAACGCTAGTGCAATAAAGTAAAGAAAGAAAAGAACGTATACATTTAAAAAATGGATATAGGGGTTTTGGCGCCATCGAGAGAAAAGATGGTCGAAGCTTTTTCATAATTATTGAATTTCGTGTTAATGTTGAGTAAAATTAGTTAATTTTGATGGCATTTTGTACAATTTTGGTTAGTGAAAGTACACAAATGAAATATTCACGAAGAAATTAGCGTATCGTATATTTCCTCGTTTCCGCCAAATCTCATTACATGAGGTTGTGTAAAAAGGCCACCGCTTTACTCAAGAGCCTGACATGACTTACTGGCGACTTATGACTGATGACTTATCATAATTGATATAAAATTTAATGCAAATTTCTACTTGACTAATGGCAAAATACTAACGAGATTGCCAAAATCTAAATTAAGAAAAGAACATGGATATAAAATTCAGAATTTTCAGGTCCTACTTGGATACATCATCGAAAACTTTTTAATCCGTTGCTTAATGCAAGAGCTATAGGTGATTTTGTCATTATTTTCAATAAACAAGCAAACTTACTTGCCGACAAATTAGACTTAAATGCTGGGAAAGGTTATTTTGATATACTGAAGTATTTACAAATAGCAACATTAAGGACTATTTGTTGTAAGTATTTTTATGACATTACAAGGCAAACAAGCAGACGGATTTCCTGATTGTGAGAAATTCAAGCCGCCTAGAGATACCAAAGATGGTATTGGTGCGCTGCCAACATGAGGCAAGGATTTTAACCTCGAGCAAAAGTAAGTTTACCGGCTGCCATATTCTCCGAACCGAAACACGTCAACAGCAAGCAATGACGCGGCGGCGTAACTGACTGAGGCGGCAGGAATAGGCAAGACCGTGGTATCAAACCGGGCGAGTTGCAGCGAAACTCTACCACCTAGTATGACGTCACGGTGTTAACGACGGTAAGCCTATGCTTGCCTTTTACGAGCTGCATTGCAGGAAGGCAGATAGTCTATTCTGCAAAGGAGCCCGGACCATTATGGGGAAACCAATTTTCATAATTCGTTTTCTTATATTCGGTTTTTATATTATAGCTTCTATATATTAATACGTGATACCAAAACTTTGGACCCCTTATTACGAAAATTACGCTGACGCAGGAGCATAAAATTTAGCACACTTATAGTTTATGTGTAGGAGAAGTGCAGAACGCTAATATTTTTCAATAATAATGCTTATAAAGTACATTAAATCAATAAATAAAACATTACCCACACTACCATGCATTTGACACATTCAAACAAATGTATTGATGATAACGATAAAATATCACAGATAGCGCACTAGAAAGTTTGAAAACAAAGTAGTTGGTCTTGAAAAAAAAAGTTGGCGTTCTTATCAACAAGATATTAAAGTTTATTGAGTCGAATTTCGACCAATGGGCGACCACTAGTTAAAATAATAACTGGAAAATTGCATGGAAAATAGGAAAGCAATACTTTTTTCCACAAACAAAACAAACAAAAACTGTTACTAGTAATGTCAATCGAAACGAACTTCGCCCTGTCATCTATTAAATAATAATAAACGGTGACATAAACATGATAACAATTGTTTCAGTGACTACAGCTGATATAAATTTTGATGATGAAAATCTTGTAAAAAGCAGATATGCAGAGGCCTTGAGTGTATTGGAAAGTATTGTTACAGAAAGAGTTCAAAATATTTGGCTATACGTCGATATTTTGTACAATTGCAGTACTTTAAAATCAAATAGTAGAGAATACGTCAAACTGATACACACGTTCATAGACAAGGTAAATATAAACGGTAATCAGGATGGAAGTCTACTTATCAGTATCTCTGTGAAACATATATTTGATCAAATAAATGGAAAGGAGACAGATTTGGCGCCATCGACAGAAAAGATGGTCGATCTTTTTTCATACTTACTGAATTTCGTGTCTAATTGAAATTAGTCAGTTTTGGTGGCATTTTGTCCAGTGAAAGTGCACAAATGAAATAATCAAGAAGAAATTAGCGTATCGTGTATTTCCCCGTTGCTGTCAAATTTCACTATATGAGCTTGAGTAATGAGGCCACCGCTTTACTCAACACCCAACATGACTTTTATTGACGACTTGAGACTAATTTTGAATAATTAAAACAAAAATTGAAATCGGTTAATTTAAACCAAATTTGTACTCGACTTATGGCAAAGTGCTAACGCGAATTCCAAAAACTAAAGAAATTTGATGATTTCTTTTGTGAGATAAGATAGCGAGCAGACACTTTCTTCTTTTAGTAAGAGATAATTGTGGCCTATAGACAACTTAAATGCTATAGAGGAGTTTCTGCTCCGTGGCCGAGGTATAATGCTATTTGTGCAAATCTATCCTCCATATTGAAACATCACACTGTTATTATTGTAGCTGGAATAAGTAAGGCTGTAGATCCGGGTAGGCAGAACAGGTTGCAGCAGGGCTACCACCAGAGATCTTGGTTCATTTAAGGTTAACGGCTAGCAAAGGTTACATGGTAGCTGGTTCCGAAGGTAGGGAAGTTGGTAGAATTGCATAACAGGTCTAACACGTGCACAGGACCTCGACGACTCGCAACTTTGTAATCGCAACCTAATAATGAAATTGAAATTGGATTTTTGTAATTTCGTTATTATTTTGTCTTGTATTTATTGTCTTGTGTTTTTTGTGTCCTCTGTGGTCTAGCGGTCCGGGTGTTGGACTTGACTGCATGAGGTCCCGGGTTCGAATCCCGGGTCGGCCAACACAAAGAATTTTCCAATTTTCCAATAAAAAACGTTGGTCAGGATTGGAAATGTGCCCGGTTGGCGATAGGCTTGCCACCTATCACATTGTGGGACTTAGTGTCTTCGGCTAGTCGTGGGTGCCTTTGTTGTACCTCTGCCTACCTCTTCGGGGATATGGGCGTGAAGATACTTACTTTTTATTTATTTTCAGATAATTGAAGAAAAATCACATTATATTAATCTTGAATGCAGTGTAAAAAGTGCAGTACGTATATTTCACATTTATTTACTTTTCTCTACCTTCTTAAAATATTAAAGAAAAATTCAGAGTATTACAATTTGAAAAATTTAAATAGAGATCGTCAAAGCGTTTTCCTTAAACGACGTTTGTTTTGTTATTTCCGGATATCAAGATAAGAGCTCATAATACGGGTGGCTACTGTGTAGAGTTCTTCTTCTTTTATAAATATGGCTTTCGTTCGTTTTTCGCGCTAACTTTGCCAATGTCAGGTTAGTTAATTTTTATACAATAAACAGTCATTAGTCACTATTTTCAAAGTCATGTCAGGTCAGGGTCTTAAGTAAAGCGGTGGCTTCGTTACTCAAGCTCATCTAGTGAGATTTGACGGCAGCGAGGAAATACACGATTCACTAATTTCTTCATGATTATTTCATTTGTGCACTTTCACTGAACAAAATGAATCTAATTTCTACCTAAATTAACCAATTTCACGCAATATAAACACGAAATTCAATAACAATGAAAAAATCATGACCACCTTCATTCACGATGACGCCAAAACTCACCTGTCTAGAGTTTTAATACTTCTTTCCTTCACTATAGTTATATCTGCTATGGTGTTTACCACTAGAATACTAATATAACTTTTTTACTGCGACTAATCATCGCTTAGGAGGCTACGTTTTTAAATTAAATAGTTTTATTTTATGAGTTGGTGTAAAAATGCGAAAGGGCATGCTCCGCTGGTTCGGTCATGTGGAAAGAATGGCATATGAAAGATTGACAAAGCAGATATACAATGCGAATGTGGATGGATGTAGGTACCCGGGGAGACCAAGGCTGACATTTCACGATCAGATCAATCGGATATTATCCAAGGGTGGTGTCAAGAGTCTCCGAAACCGGCGTGTTTGTATGAAAAGGGTTATGAATGTGAAGGAAGCAAGACAGGTTTGTCAGGATCGTGAGGTCTGGCACTCGATACTCTCTGCCTACCCCGTAAGGGACTTGGCGTGAAGATATGTAGGTATGTAGATATGTATGTTTTATGAGTTTTTATCAAAATATATAAAATATATGTTTTACATAATAGGCCAACTTCTGCCTTTTCAAATATTATAACAAAAAATATATTTCCTAATCAACACAGTCTTAAATAGTGCTGTAATATTACGTAACTTTTTTTTGGCAAAACAGATATATCAAAAGAGTATAAAAATATATTTTTTTAAATAAAATTCTTAAAACTAATCATTTTTCTAAAAGAACAATATCAGTATAATGAGATGACTATAAAAAACTAATAGTTAGCATCACAATTTTTGTAGCTCATATTTTTATAATTAGCCTTTTTTTTATAACAAGAGAAGCAATTAGGCGATCGATGTCCAAGCAAAATGGTTTGTTACATTTAGTATAGTAACATACAATCATGCGTCTTTTTTACAGGATAGGAGTTACACACGCTTCTTTTTTCTTTTTTTGTGACATTTTTTCGATATCGTAGTCTTTGACTTCTAAATAGAAATCCATTTAGAAGTCGAAGACCACCATTTGTATTTGCACTACCAGAGTCCTCTTCCACCAACCATTTCTCATTTTGTTTATCATATGGATTCATCTGTTGACAAAAATATACATCTGTATATATACATCTTAATATTTAAAAATTACATGTCACGTTGTTTGTCCGCGATGAACTCCTAAATTACTTAACCGATTTGAATCAAATTTGCACACCGTGTGCAGTTTGATCCAACTTGAAAGATAGCATAGCTTACATCTCAATTAAAAAAAATTATCCGAGCGAAGCCGGAACAGACAGCTAGTCTTAATATATATAAATTACGTGTCACGTTGTTTGTCCGCGATGGACTCCTAAACTACTTAACTGATTTGAATCAAATTTGCACACCTTGTGCAGTTTGATGCAACGTGAAAGATAGGATAGCTTACATCTCAATCTATAATAAAAAAAAATAACATCCGAGCGAAGCCGGAATAGGCAGCTAGTGTGTATTTATAATTAACAGTAATCAAGTAAAAAACTCCAATTATCATAAAGAAGTCTATAAAAAATAATTACCTTTAATACTAAGGATCGCCTCCCAGGCGATCTAAGGCTCTATAACTCTGAAAAGACGAGAACCTGCAAGACGCGTGACTGCTATCCATCGCGTAACGGTATGTAAAGAGTTGAGAAGAGCGCGCGAGTCGCAACGGTCTGAAGATTTGAAGTTATTACGAAAAAACTATGAGAGTGCGGCCTCCAGCGCGATGATTACTATTCTAGGGTTAAATTAGTATTTTTATCGATTAGTCTACGGGCCTTAAGGCCTCGGGAAACGTTGATTAAAAACGTCACAAGTTAACATGTCAAATTTAACATGACTTGTATAAAATTGTCCACTTCTTTGCTTTTTGGTTCATTTTAAAAAGATAGTATGCACTTAAAATAAGTTTAAATGGCGCTTAGAAGAATTACTACCAATGTCATCGTTGATGTGGTCGTCAGGTATATAAAAATGTATACATTATTCAGTACTAGCCGATCTGGCGAACTTCGTATCGCTTGAGAGTAACAGCCACTAACAGTTTGTATGGAAAAAAATAGGACTTGGCGTGAATGTATGTATGTATATAAAAATACGAAAAAAATCGACAGATTTTGATATATTCTTCATTAGTGCTCCGCTCCTATTAGTCTTAGCGTGATGATTTATAGCCTATAACCTTCCTCGATAAATTGGCTTTCTGACACTGAAAGTATTATTTGAATCGGGCTAGTAGTTTTTTTTATGACAATAGAAGGTAAATAAACAAATAAACAAATAAACAGACGGATTTCCTGATGGTGAGAAATTCACGCCACTTAGAGGCACCAAAGGTGTTAATGGTGCGTTCCCAATCTGAGGCTGGAATGTTAGGCCTCGAGCAAAAGTAAATGTACCAACTACCTTATCCTCCAAACCGGAACACGCCAACGGTAAGTGCTGACTATATACAAACAAAATTTTCAGCTTTACATTTAGTATAGATACTCGTAATATGTAGTGCTCTATGCACTCACGGCAGGGTAAACATGAAGTTATTTTCGAATACAATTATTGCTACTTATTGTATAAGTACGATACAGAACCCAAAACGAGAACTATTATTTTTTTTTGTTGGTTTGTCTCTTTTTCTGTTCACTTATCACACAAAAAAAATTCAGCAAATTTTGTACAGTTACTACTACAACGTTTTTTAAATCAATCATTGCTATGTATTGTTTAGAGAATACAGGATCTAAAAGGAAGGTTATTGGAATGTTTTCCTCGTGTTGGTTCGGCCTCCTTTGCCAAATAGACCATCTGACTTCCTGCCAGGCAGCTTGTAAAATGCGAGCATACGCTTACTTTCACTAACACTTTGTAGGATGGTAGTAGAGTTTCGCAGCGACTCACTCGGATTGGTACCACCACCTCACCTAGTCCTGCCGCCATAACGTCAGGGTTTACCTTTAACGTGTTCCGGTTAAGAGGGTAAGGTAGCTAGTAAACTTACTTTTGCGCGAGGCGTTACATCTCGGCTACCACACCACTACCATCTCTGGTGTCTCTAAGCGGCGTGAATTTCTTACCATCAAGAAATCCGTCTGCTTGTTTGCTTTCCAATGTCATAAAAAAATGTGGTCGTTTTGCTTGCTAATTTTCACTTTAAAACTACTGAATAGCCTTTTACTTAAAACCAAAAACTTCAAAAACCAGTCGTCGTATCATAATTAACTTCCGTTTTAAGATGATGACCACCATCGAAAAGGAATGATCAAATCTCGACTTGGTACTAAAATAGGAGTTAGTGTTTGCAGTTTTATTGAGCTAAAATCATTTTGTATTTATTCCAGAATAAATCTACTACGACTTCTGAAAAAACAGAAAAGCAGTGTCTCCTCGATAAGATTCTTCAGGTTGAAAATAAGAATATTAGTAAAGAGGAAATTCGTGACGAAATCAATTCTCTGGTAGTTGCTGGATATGATGCGACTTCTCTAAGTTTATTGTATATTTTACTCATGCTGGGATCACATCCTCATGTTCAAGATCGTGTTCTGGACGAGTAAGTTAATTTTCAACTGACTCTTCTGCTGCTACTGAAACTACTCAAAAGTTTTTAACCCTTGACGCCAAAGGTCATGTGTGTGTGTGTGTGTGTGTGTGTGTGTGTGTGTGTTTGTGTGTGTGTGTGAGTGAGTGTGTGTGTGTGTGTCTGCTGTGGCATCGTTTTTCAGCGGATAGACAGGTTGAGATTCGAGTTTTTGTTGGAAAGCTAAAGGGACCGAGATGTTTTTTAACTATAGTTTATGGGATCTGTCCAGATGTTCAAGGTCATCAGCTCATTTATAAGCATCGGAATGGATAGACCTATTAGTTAAAATACTAACGAATTCTGGGGAAACTCTGTTGATCTGCTGATAAGGTAAGGATAAGGATGTAACCCTGGAATGCTTACTTTCATCTTAAACAGTACTTATAGTACTTCTTAATGACGATGGCTTGATGACGAGGAGGATCATATTTTACTGTATTATGTTTCGTAATCTTTGAAGTTGATCGTAAGCACATAAAAAAGAGAGTTGTTGCATTGTTGACTTGTCTGTAAATGTTTTTTTTTAAGATATAGGAAGGCAAACAATCAGACGGATTTCCTGATGGTAAGAAATTCACGTCGCCTAGAGACACCAAAGGTGCGTTGCCAACCGAGATCGGGATGTTAGGCCTCGAGCAGAAGTAAGTTTACCGGCTACCTTACCCACCGAACCGGAACACGTCATGACGTTCTGGCGGCAGGAATAGGTAAGGCGGTGGTACCAATCCAGGCGAGTTGCTGCGAAACTCTACCACCTAGTCAGATGTCACGGTGTTAGTGACGGTAAGCCTATGCTCGTCTTTAACGAGCTGCCTGGCAAGGAAGGCAGATGGTCTATTCTGCAAAGAAGCCCGGACCAACGCTAATTTCTATCTTTCTTCAACTCCCGATAGAAAACAAGCGGTGTTATAAGTTTGTTGTGGCTGTGTTTTTGCATGCGCCTGTGTGTGTTTGTTTGTGTGGGTATGTATGTGCGCGTGTGTGTTTGACTGTGGCATGAATTTTCACTTGGTAAAACGATTATGATTGTGAACAGTTCATTAATACTGGGGCGATTACTCTATGTAAGAACAGTTTTGGTGGCGACAAGTTACTTGTATTATGACGTATGTACGGAACGGTCGATTTTTTTTTTCTTTGGAAATCTAAAGCATCCTCAAAAAATCGACCGCTAAATGGCGTGAAACGTACGTCAAGTGCGAGTTAGTGTATTTGTGGATATATGCAATTTCTCGCTACTTTTTAAAACTTGACATTTCTAATACCTCAGCATTTATTTTAAACAACTGTAGATGATTTTTTACACATACACAGAGACAAGACAGGAATTAAAAAAGTAAAAATTGCAAGATCACGGTATTTTTGATACACCGACCTGACTTTTTTGCGTTACTAAGATTTAAAAATGAAATGAAATGAATGACTTAAAGTGATATGTTTCTTTTTATTTATTTTCTTTTACTTCGTTCCACCCGTTCAGTTTGTATGGGAAAAATTAAAATGTTGATTTTCCTAGTTTCTTCAGAATCCAACGGGATTAAAAGTACCCCATATCCAACTTCTAGTTCTAAGCTACCTCCCCATTCATTTGCATCTAAATTATTATTTTTTATACAAGAGGAGGCAAACGAGCAAGTGGGTCACCTGATGGAAAGTGATCACCCCGCCTACGAGCATCCGCAACACCAGGAGTATTACAAATGCGTTGCCGAGTTTTAAGAAATGAATACGCTCTTTTCTTGAAGGTCCCTAAGTCATAATTATTTGGGAAACCGCCCTCGGTAACTGATTCCACGAAGGTGTTATGCGAGGTAAAAAATGTCTTCGGAATCGCACAGTTGTCGCCACGCATCAAGATGATGGGCATGATACTTTAGACTCTGTCGCGAAGTCCAAAGGAGGAAATCAGGAGTTAAATCAAACAACTCCTCAGAACATTCTCCATGATAGATGCGATAGAAAGCATTGAGGGACCCAAAATCTCAACGCAGCGCCAAGGGATCAAGCCGATTGGTAATTGCCCGGTCATTGACAATTCGAATTGCTCTATGTTAATGCAGTCAAACGGGAGGAGCTGGTACTGTAGAGCCCCTGCTCAGAGTTGAGCACGCGCGCAAACTTGTGTCTTGCTAGGGTTAAATTGCACCAGATTTTGCTGGGCCAAAATGAAATTTCAGTCAGAAGATTGTTATTTTTAGACACAAGTTGGTTCCGGCTCTCAATGACATGTTCCCGAGATATATTAAGCCGGTGAAAGTATAAGACTTCCCCAGTAGTGTCGTCTGCAGCAATGAGTGTTACTAATTTGCAACATGTCATTGATATGCAAAAGAAACAGTGTAGGAGAAATCACACAGCCTTGGGGAACACCAGCATTGACAAGCTTGGACTCCGAACACATGCTGTCGACAACGGCCTTGATGCTGCGCTCCGTCAAAAAACTAGTGACTCATTTGCATATTTTCTAAGGAAGACAGTAAGAAGAAAGCTTCGATAGAAGCGCCTTGTGCTGAACTGATCAAAGGCTTTCGCCAGCCAATGTTTCTCCCTTGCTTTCGATTGCTTGCGCCCATCGGTGTGCTAAGTAAACTAAAAGATCACCAGCTGAACGACCACGACGAAAACCGTATTGACGGTCATTTAACAGCTGGTACTCCTGTAGGTACCTTAAGAGGTGACAGTTTGTTATGGATTCCATAACTTTGGAAAACAAGGAAGTTATAGCTATGGTCCTGTAATTAGACGGATCCGAGCGGTTAATTTTTTTAGGAATCGGGTGTACTAAAGCGGTCTTCCATGAATTAGGTACAATGCCTGATAAATACGGGGAGCCGAAAGAGTCGCGTTAAAATCAGTGTTAGCTCAGGAGCACACACTTTGAGAACAATCGGAGGGATACCATCGGGCCCACTCGACTTGTTGACGTCCAATGAAATAAGTGTTCTACGCACTGAACTCTGCAGAAACTTTATGTCTGACACTTCACACCGCGGGTTGGTCGGCGGCGTGTTTCCATGGCCATCTAAAGTAAAGTTGGAAGCAAAAAGGGAGCCTAGAGGTTCAGCTTTCTCTTTCGCATCATTGGCCAGCGAGGCATCACTCCGGTATAAGGATGGAAAAGATGGCTTCGCGAAATTTCCTTGGACATCCTTGGCGAGAGACCAGAACGCTCTTGTTTCCGAAGGTAAGCGGGCTAATTTCTCGCCGATTCTGCCAATGTGCTCAAACTTTGCCTTGGTAATGGTCCTTTTGAAAGAGGCAGAGTTATAGTCCTTTTTAAGTGAGCTGGTGATTTCATCACAAGACTTCGCTGCCGCGGCCCCGGCCTTGTAACATTTCCGCTTATGGATGAGTGTCTACTTACACTGGACCAAGGCTGGGATTTGCCACCAAAGGGCACTAAAGAGAACGGAATATAAAGTTGCATACCTTGCAGCACTACATCAGTGACAGCATCAGCAACGATATCTGGATGAACCTGCGAGAAGCAAATCTGCCTCATTGGGTAAGATACAAAAAAATATCGCATCCCGTCCCAGTCTGCTCACCTATAATGCCACACGACTCAATTCACTCGACTAAATTGGTTCAGCCATTCATAAATAATAAATAGTGTGACTAACACGACTTTCTTTTTTATATATTAATATCTAAAAACACCTCAATTTTGTTGATTCTAGAATAAACGAATTTTGCGGCACAGAAGAAGTGATTTCAAGAAAACTTACCTGTCAATTGAAATATATGGAAGCAGTCATAAAAGAAACAATCCGACTTTACACTGTGGTACCATTTATCACTAAACATCTAGATAAAACAATAAAGACCTGTAAGTAATATCCTTCTACCAGTGTACATAATTTTATGAAGTAAATAGGTAGGTAATTACATAAAACCAGGAATGTTTCTAAGTATCAGTTTAGGATTTACTTTAGTGATGCGAAGAAATTAAAAATCGAATAACGAATTCAGGGGATCGAAATTCAAAATTCAATTGCATAGCTTATGCAACTCACGACTGGCCTTTACTATAATACGGTTAACGATTTATGACGTATTTGAAAAAACAACTACTGACTAGATTTTGTTCTAACCAATTTTCGGTGGAAGTTTACATGATAGTTTTGTCGTTCTCTTATTTTAATTGGATTCGTTAGTACCGATTTCAGTGTCACGCACACTTTGATAATCTGTATATTAATACGTGATGCCAAGACTTTGGACCTTTTTACAAAAATTGCGCTGTTGGAGGAGTTTGAAATTTGGCGCACTTATAGTTTATGTGTAGGAGAACTGCAAAACGCTTATAAAGTACATTAAATCAATAAATAAAACATTATGTATACTAGCATGCATTTTAAACACACATACAAATATATTGATGATAGCGATAAAAGATCACATATGGCGCACTAACTATTCAGGAAACAAAGTAGTTGGTCTTGAGAAATGAAGATGGCGTTATTATTAACAAGAACGGGCGACCACTAGTATATATAAATACTCGTTTACCACAAGTAAAGACCACTCGCCTTCGTGAGTTGCAAGAACTGTACCAATAGATAACTTGTGTCATCCTCTGCAGCAGATCCAATTTAATAAATACAGATCAATTATATCATAAAGTGCGGTACATCAAATATATAATAAATACATAATGTTGGTATGTGGCTTTTATCTGTACTTTTGCTAGATTAAGAAACCATTTACGTTGAAAGTAGTTTCGGTGGTGCGCATACTCTTCACTATGCCTATCTGTAACTTTTACTTAGAAACCAAACACAAGCTGTTGTATTTTTAATAAAAAACAATGCACAAAGGCTTATTGCATTGTAGTTGAAGAAAATATTGTTATTAGATGGTAATTTCGGTATTGCAATTTATGTGTATATAGTTATGTGTGTGCATATGTAACATTTAGTTATATTAAAGTATCTTCACGCCCGTATCCCCGAAGAGGTAGGCAGAGGCACAACCAGGGCACATATGACTAGCCGAAGAAACTAAGTCCCACAATGTGATAGGTAGTAAGCCTATCGCTAACCGGGCACATATCCAATCCCGAGCAACATTTTTTTATTAAAAAATTGGAAAACCCAAATTTTCTTTTTGTTGTCCGACCCGGGATTCCAACCCGGGCCCTCATGCAGTCAAGCCTAACACCTGAAGCACTAGACCACAGCGGCGATTAACATTAAGAAATCCATTTCCTTGCTTGCCTTTTTATAATTTTGTTTCCCCGTTTTGGTCCTGTTTCGCTGAGTAGAATAGCTTATTTACGTAGATCATAAGAAGCGAGTACAATTTACATAGGTCATCACCAGCAAGATATCTGGTGGCAGAATGTCCTGCTAACTCGCTCGAGTGGAGATCCACCGCCTTGCCTATTACTACCTCCGTAATGAGTCTATAGTCCGATCTAAAAGATCAGGTAGATAGAAGACTTGCACTATAGGCCAGGTATCCCAGACAGTGATGCACCTGTAACATCTATGTTGTCTACAGGCCACTATTGTTTTCCTCGTATTGGTCTGGGCATAATAGACCATCTAGCCTTTTTACCTATTTCGACCGCCATAACGTCAGCGCTTATTGTTGATGTGTTCCAGTTTGAAGGATAAGGTAGCCGGTAAACTCATTTTCCCCCGAGATCTAAGATATATAGCAACGCACCAATACCACCTTTGGTGTATCTAGGCGGCTTGAATATTTTATCATCAGGAAATTCATCTACTTGTTAGCCTTCCAATATAATAAAATAACATCGGGAGAGCTGTGATTGTTCGTTAATCTCTTAGTACCTGGATGACAGAGTTTTGCTCGGTATTTTTTTAAAAAAACACTCATCGACTTCGTGTCACTTAACAACGCCATCTGCTGAAACAACTTTTTGCTCAGAAAACATAGTATTATTACTCGCCAATAGATGTCAGGAAGAGTCATATTTTGCAGTTTAAACACGAATAAAATGACATTTTCTAAAAATGATTCCTAGCTATATCGATTGACGGCCCCGAAACCCCCTACATACTAAATTTCATGAAAATCGTTGATGCCCATTCCGAGATTCCAAATAAATATGTCGCAAGGTCTTATGCGTGGCTTAGATACTGTGGTTATAAGTATAGTTGACGTAGCAACTAGCGCAACATAGATTGGTATTCAAATGCTTCAAGTGAACACCAGGTGCGCTTGCAGGTGTTGTCTTATCAGTTTGTTTATCGGCTGCTACGGCTATATAAGTCAAAGCGAGCATGCTTCGTGAGGCATACTTTGTGAACGCCTTGCAGTGTTCGGACCGCTGTCTAGTACGGAGATCGCACTGGTAATAGGTCTCTCCCTGTCATAGGATGGCAAAGAGATAATTCTAGATCGTAATTATTAATTCAATTATGATCTAGGGCCTAGGTTGTGGGTCATTCGGGGGGTGAATTATTTGGTTGTCCTCACGCAGGAAGGGAGGTGTCGAGCTCTCCCTACCTCTTTGAGGGATATTTTTGTTGTCATAGTGGAATGCTTATTTCTATGTTCACGATGGTTTGTTTGGCAACAGAAAGGCATACGCTAATTGTTAGTGCGAGAGTACTGAATGATAGCGTGTGGACATCAGGATCAAGTCGATCACGTGTTACGGCTTTGTTCTGATATTTCTAAGTTCTTTAGTAGCCAAACTAGACTACTGCCGGGCTACCCGCCCAGCGGCTCATGTATCGGCCAGTAGATAGGATGTGTTCTCGCTCCGACAAATATATATATATATATATATACAAGAATTGCCCATTTAAAGGTATAAGATATAAAAAAATGTTAACGTTGCTTCTGCTTGCAGCCACACATACCTTTTATAAAGGTAATGATTGTATTTTATTATCGAGCGCACTTCATCGTCATTCGGTATGGGGCTCGGATGCCGAGGAATTCAAGCCAGAGAGATGGTTGGATGAGAGGGAACACAATCACACCTCTTCAACATACGCTGGGTTTGGAGTTGGTAAACGCGACTGTATAGGTAGGTGTTTATAAATTACTGGTACTATAAAATATACAATGTGTTGATCAACCGATTTTTTTAACTAAAATTTTTTTAATTAAAAGTAAAAATTTCAGCACGTGTTCCCAAAAATAACACAAATAAAATGCCTATATTTTAATGTTTTTGTTTATTTTTTGTTGTTTAAATGTGTATTTTTAAGAAATATATCTGGCATGTAGAAATTATACCTACCTGTTGGACCAAAAACTAAAGTAACAATTAAAATCGCGTCAGATCGTCACATCGAAAATTCATAAGACGGCGCAGGGCGCTTACGCAATTGTTCGTGTAGTCATGTTTGTGTACGATAGCGCAATAAATAAATATTGTATTCTACCACATTAATGATAGTACTCTAATACTGATAATTATAGCAATTCGTGCAAAATTATTCCCTAACCATTCCAAAATATCAAAAATGCACAACGTTAATATTCAAGTTTTCACTTCTGCCGGCACTCCCGGAGTGCAACCCGTCTTTTTGTTTTAAATGATTGCTTTTCTTTAAAATTATTTGGTCTAATTATATTTATTTGCATATTTTATTATAGTTCATGCTTTTTTAATTTGTTTTATCGAAAATTACTTGTCTAGTATCCGCACATTTCAGTTGACCAAGCTTCAAAAAATCACATTGTTAGATGCAGTGTGTATTTTATAGTACTAATGTGGCCTTGATTATAAAGCGTTATTATAAAACATTGATACTATGAAAATTAAAAAATAAAAATAAATAAAATGTTAAAAACCAAAACTTCTGACGTCAATAAATATTTGAATTGCAAATCGTACATACATACATACATATCTTCACGCCAAGTCCCTTACGGGGTAGGCAGAGAGTATCGAGTGCCAGACCTCACGATCCTGACAAACCTGTCTTGCTTCCTTCACATTCATAACCCTTTCCATACAAACACGCCGGTTTCGGAGACTCTTGACACCCTTGCAAATCGTAACTATTAATAATAAGGTATTTAATTAATGTAATATCTTGTTTTTTATTTGTTTGTGTGAATTTGTATTTATATTATTTAATTGAAATGTAACATAATGTAATGGTATTTAATTTCAATTAATGATTTCCTTAAATGAAATTCATCATCATCATCAGCCGGGGGACGTCCACTGCTGGACATAGGCCTCCCCCAAAGAGCGCCACAAGTCACAATCACCAGCCGCTTGTATCCAGCGACTCCCCGCGACTTTGACCAGGTCATTAATCCACCGGGTGGGAGGTCGTCCAACAATACGTTCTCCGATGCGGGGCTGTCATTCGAGAACCTTTTTTCCCCAGCCGTCGTTGGTTCTGCGAGCAATGTAGCCTACCCATTGCCACTTCAGCTTGCTAACTCTCTGAACTATGTCGGTTACTCTCGTTCTCTTGCGGATCACCAAATTACTGAGAAACACCGAGCATAACTGTCTCCATAGCACGCTGAGCGACTCTGAGCTTAATTAAGGTCCACATTTAACGGTCAAGTCTCAGTTCCATATGTCATCACTAGTAACACACACTGGTCGAAGACTTTCGACTTTAGGCCCTGCGGTAATTTGGACAAGAAGATACCCTTTAGCTTCCCGAACGCTGCCCATCCGAGTTGGATTAGGCGGTCGACCTCTTTCTTGAAGTTGGATTTACCTAACTGAACAGCTTGACCTAGTTATATCTACTGATCAACAACTTAAGGAATTGAGTTCCCAACTTGAACTGGTATAGGTGCAACATGAACATTGGACATGACTTTCGTCTTATCCAAGTTCATCCTAAGACCCTCCTGTTTTGAAACTCTATCGAGGTCACCTAGCATTTTACTCAAGTCTTCCAGCGATTCCGGCATGACCACGATATCGTCTGCGAATCGAAGGTGAGTGGTGTACTCGCCATTTACATTGATGCCGAGTTTTTTCCCGTCCATAAGCTTGAAGACATCTTCCAGTGCAGCAGTGAACAGTTTCGGAGAAATAACGTCTCCCTGTCTCACACCTTCCCGCAACTGAATCGGTTTTGAGCTCTGATCCTGTAATCGGACCGACATAGTGGCTTTTTCATACAAACACCTCAACACTTCGATGTATCGATAGTCGATGCGGCACCAGTGTAATGACTGAAGCACCGTCCATGTCTCAACCGAATCGAAGGCTTTCTCGTAGTCCACAAACGCTAGACATAATGGCCGATTATACGATTACGATATCATAAATAAATAAATATCACTGGACAAGTCACACAAATTGAATCTAACCCCAAAGTAAGCAAATTATTTGCTTGTATTGTGGGTGTTTCCCAACGATTCTAATACATAGAAATACTTAAATATGTACCAGAATAAATTTGATAAACACCCAGACCCGGAAATACAGACATCTAAATGTTCATCGCACAAAGGCCTGCCCCCGTCGGGAATCGAACCCAAGCTTCGCGGTTGTTCGGTGTATTTAGGCGTGTACGCTGACCACTCGACTTATAAATTATCTTATATATATAATAGTATAAGTAATAATATAATATTATAAGTATATTATGTAAAAAATAAACGATTTGCAATTAATAAAGTATAGGAACACTGCATTGAATTGAAAATTTCCGCGTAGTTATACGACACAGTGGAAATGAAGGCTACAATATAATTTCTTAAGTTATTCTTTTTTTCATAAACAATATTTGTACGCCACTAGGCCAGGAGTAGACGTTCTTTTATAATGTAATCTTCAAGACCTTGACTACACCTATTTATACAAACTAGTGGTTGCCCATTGGTCGAAATTCAACCATAATAAAATTTAATATCTTGTTGATAAGAATGCCATCTTCATTTCTCAAGACCAACTACTTTTTTCCAAAATTTTTAGTGCGCCACCTGTGATCTTTTATCGTTATCATCAATATACCCTTTTGTTTGTGTATGTCAAATGCATAGTAGTGTGGGTAATGTTTTATTTATTGATTTAATGTACTTTATAAGCATTATTATTGAAAAATATTAGCGTTATGCACTTCTCCTACATATAAACTATAAGTGTGCCAAATTTTATGCTCCTGCGTCCAGGCAATTTTCGTAAAAAGAGATCCAAAGTCTTGGCATCACGTATTAATATATAGATTAATATATCGACACTGGTTTTTCGTTAACTCAAATGATTATAAAATGGAATATTACTGATAAAAAATATCTATAATGAACCTATAACCATATTGGTCGGGGTCAGCTTTCACGTAAAAGTAGTCTTATCGAAACTAGTCTATTTGTTCAGGAGTAATGTCCTCACATATAGTCAAACAGACATATAAGCTTACATGTAGAGAGATTGACCAAGAGAGAGAATGAGAGATCCATAAACACTCAGAGAGAGAGAGAACCAGAGAGAGCCAGATACACACGTCGTATTTATACCATTCCTACTTGGGGGATGGTATAAATGGGGGAAACTAGGTTCAGCGGTGTAGTGCGTAGTTTGTGGTGTATTTTGGATTACATTTCTTGGGATTTATACCTACTTATCCTTTTCAGGTAAAAAATATAGCGACGTCTTTATGAAAATAATGCTAGTTCACATATTACGTCGCTACAGGGTATTTGGTGAAACGAAGAATCTAATAAGAAAGATGGAAGTAGTGGTCAAGCCTATTTCTGGACATCACATTTCATTGGAACGAAGGATTTTACTGCCTCAGTCGAGGGTTAGTAGGTAATAGTCTTTCATGAATCTCCATCTTCGTTGACCATTCTAGAGGTTCGAATTGGATTCATGACTATGGCAGGCAAATGCTTACACACTAGTCCCAAATATATATTAGACATGGGTATACCCACGTGTAATTATCACACTCATCATTACACTAGCTCTGTGGTCTAGCGACCCAGGAGTTGGACTTGACTTCATGAGGTCCCGGGTTCGATTCCCGGGTCGGGCAACACAAAGAAAGTTGGATTTTTCCAATTTTCTAACAAAAAGTAATGTTGCTCGGGATTGCATGTGCGCCCGGTTGGTGATACGCTTGCCATCTATCACTTGTGGACTTAGTGTCTTCGGCTAGTCATGGGTGCCCTGTTTGTGCCTCTGCCTACTTCTTCGCGGATATGGGCGTGAAGATACTTACACTAGCACACTAAACGATACTATCATTTCACATTACTTCCAACATCAGTTGGTACAGTTCAGTACAAATTTGTAACAGTAGTGATATTTCTGGTCGTATTATATTATAATACCAAAAGAGATGAGTAATGCGCAACATGCAGAACCATGCAACCGGAGTTTAATACAAATATATCGCATAACACGATCAATATGACAAGTTTGTTGCAACATTTTTGAATTTTAAACGTGTGACGATCATAAGAAGATTCATATTTGTATAGATATTTTACAAGTCTTGATTAATTTATTACGTAAAGTTTGCAATTTAGTTATTAATTTTAATATTTTTTGTGTGTTAGTATTAAACATTTCTCACCTCACATAACTGATGATATAGTTACCTACTAGTGGTAGTCGAAAAAGTTCGAAATAAGTTTAAGTAATGGCGAAAATATTAATATGGATAATATTAAGTATAGTTTTGAAAGTATAAATGTTCGGTATTTGCAATTTGGCTTTACTATTAAATATATATTTCCCAGATCCTATACCTTACTTCCATCGTTAAGACTTCCACTGCGGGAGACGGACGAATAAGTTCTGGGCTAGTGATAAAACATTATTCTTGTCAGGAGTCGGCTTCTACAATAAATGTGAACATAAATGAAACTGTTTTATTATATAAGTGAACTATTGACATTCACAGTTTATTTTGTGTATATTGTGTACATCTGCCTATTGTAAAAATCTGTAAATGTGTGTTAATTAAATAGTGACATTAAAATTATTAGAATTCAAAATTTAAATAAAATATGTCTAATCGGCGAGTAGTATCAAACCAGGGGGCTGATTTCGTATATCAGTTGCCAACTCAAAATGGAAAAGTATACATCTAATATCCGTCAAATGACGTCATTTGTTTTTGTTCTCTCTATTGTATTTCTTGGTCACTGGAGATAGCAAATATAAAACGGGTCATTTGACAGCTATTTGATGTACAATTTTCTATTTTGAGTTGGCAACTGAGATACATAATCAGCACCCTGTACATTAGTACACGTTCAGGTTATTCTGGCATTTTGTAAACAAGTTACGTGAGTGGCGTGATGATACTTGTGGTGTGAAAGATATTAGTGATTAAAAAGATATACTAGAACAACAGTGACAGTGGCACTACAAACAAGTATATTTTTATGGTATGGTACACGTAATCGAAAGGAAGGGTAATGTTAGATAGGTACTTAAAGAGCAGTTACATCAAAAGAAATAAAATAAGCCTTTATTTTATATCTGTTAAATAAAGGCCTATATCCGCGACCAGAACACCTGGGAGGTGGGAGGTGAGAACTTTAGGTAGGGTTGTCAAATGTTCTTTACGTGACAATTTATATTGTTTCCCGAGCTCTTCCTACATTCGTGTTCTGGTCGCGAAGTTCAATTATCATCAAAAATATATGTTAAATGATAAAAATAAAATATTATTATTATCGTGTTTGGTTCGGATAGTCCCGCAGACGTCCATGGGCGCTATTATCCTTTTCAAAAGGTGAATTGTTTTAATAATGTTTTTAATTTCGTTAAGAGCATCGACCATACAATGGTTGTTACAGTACGTACAGTTCCGGTTCTCAGAAGATTTCAAAGATTTTTCCGATGAGCATGAAATAAATCTTTTACGGCGTATCATACGCTTTCTAAGTTTTTTTTTCTTATTTGCGTAACTTTTTTGGCTATAACTTCCACTTCGCTACGTTTGCGCTTAGGCATTTCGTACTTTGAATTATACTCAAATTTTAAAAATTAATTTTAAATTAAAGACGCGTATGGAGTGATCGACACTGAATATATACGAATGACGAGAGAGCGCTACCCTCAAATAAAGTGGAGTGATGACAACTGGACTTACTACTACAAGTATAATGAATACATAAAATATTATTTTAGGTTACTTATCTCGAAGAACGAAGCACTAGTATAGATAAATAAATATAAAAATATGTATATGTTGCACATAAATAGCTAGAAGATATTATATTCCACCAATTACCGACCCAACCAATGTGATCTTTTGTTTGTAATATAAAACTTTCCTGTTCTATTTTCAAAGAAATTAAAATGTAGATAAATAATTTTAAGTAACCTACACGATTTCCCGAGGATTAAAGAATTATAAAATGTACTTCAGTATCAGAATATCGTTGGGTGAAATTGAAAATATTCTTCGAATAATGTGAGAAGTTCGGACAAACTCCGTATTGGATTTTATATTTGCAGTTATCGTTCAACTTTGTTGAAGTACATTTCAACGGACTGTTTATAGAATTTTAACTCTGTAGCAGGCTTATTGAATTATATTTGCTTAAATCTGAATTTAATTCAATTGCATTTATTTACTTAAATTAAAATGATATGCATTTTAATAAAGTTCCGCGAGTTGGAACAGGTCTTTTATTTAAAATATACCATCAATTTTCCAGCGCCGTCTGCCAGGAAGCTCCTTGAAGGCGAACATAGTCAAATAGGTCCGGCGGTGGCTCGGAAAGTAGGTCCCATTTAAATTCGGCCTGACATCAGCTTCTAAGACAACCTGTAGAGATAATATATATTAGCACATAAAAGCCTTATTCAGTGTGGTTTAAAAAAAGTGTCTATCGCAGTAACTGAATAAACAAATAAAACATGAAAAAAATATCTAAATTAGATGTAATAATATATAATTAAGTTTAATATACTAATGGATTGCATTTTTACTTTTGTTATTCTTTTTTATAATGCTCACTGAGACGTGGATGAAGTAGAGTTTTACAGTTTTTTATATAGTTATTTTGTCTTAACTCCCAAAGGAGTACGTTGAGTGATCGAGGAAACAGTTGTAGCAATCAAGACCTATTTTCCTTACAATACTTTTAATGCTACGTTTGGTCTGCTACGGTTTTATTTTTTTGTTTTTTTTTCGTGTAGATTGACAAGTTTCTCGAATAGTAGTATGTCCACACTAAGTAGCTCGTTAGGAGTAAACAATACTTATCTTTACTTACTATTATATTTTTACGCGACCAATATATAGGATTAGATATACCTATTTATTTATTTTGTTAAACTTTATTGCCTTGCCTTTTAAACAAAAATGATTTGTACAAAAGGCAATCTTAATGCCTATCGGCGTTCTCCACCAGTTCAGATCGAACTACTTACTTTATGTTATAAGATCTGCCAAGAAGGCAGATGATAAGTAATTAACTTTGCCTATAGAATCCCTAGAAGTGTTGCTGTATTCTATCTCATGGACGACTTCTTTTAATATCTATCCTACTATTGAACACAGATACTAAGGAAATATATATTTTTTTGTTTTTGTTTGTATTGTCACGCCCTTATCCCTGAAGTGGCAGGCAGGGGCACAACCAGAGAACCACGACTAGCCAAAGATCACATCCCACAATATGATAGCTGGCAAGCCTATCGCTACCGGCGACATATCAAATCCCGGCAACGTAATTTCATTAGACAATTTAAAATATAAATTTTTTAAGTTTTTTTATTGCCCAACCCGAAAATCGACCCGGGACCTAAGGATGTCAACTTCGACGTCAAACGGCTAGATCACAAAGGCGATATAGAAGTTAGAAGGGTTCGGTATCGAGCAAGCTGCAGCAGAGCCCTTTTCTTTATCTTTTTTTATACTGCACTAGCTGTCTGACCGTGCCTTCATCAGCTTAGAGTAAATAATAATTTCATGCAAATACTTATCCCACATTATAGTTCTTTGGAAATTTTATTTTTAAAAAAGAAAGTAGCTTGTGTTTGAACCCGGATCTATAGCCATATTTCATTAAAATCTGTTCAGAGTTTAGTCGTAAAAGAGCAATAGACAGACTTTCGCATTTATAATTTCAGTATGGAAGGATGGATGTCTTTCTCCTATTGTTTCTGTAATTAGCGTACACGCCTAACACAATCGAATAACCTCAAGACTCAGATACGATTCCCGGCGGGGGCTGACATTTATAAAATAAACGTTTAGGTTTCTGATTTTTTGTTTAGTGTCTGTTTACTAAATTTATTCTAGTACTAGCTGCTACCTGCGGCTTCGCCTGCGTTTTCACAGAAACCCGGTGTGCGATCGAGATTAAAAATAGCCTATATGTTAATCCAGGTCACAATCTATCTGTCTTCCAAATTTCAGACAAATCCGTTCAGCCATTCGAGCGTGAAAGAGTAACAAACATCCATACATCCATACTTACAAACTTTCGCATTTATAATATTAATAGGATTTATTTCAGATATTTGTTGAGTAACATCCATATCTCAAGCATATAATTATCTTAGTTTGGGGTTAAATTTAATTTGTGTAATTTGTCCATATATATTCTTTTATTTTTGAAGTGAAAACTTCTTTAGCGGCGCTGCCCATTTTTTTTGAATAGGTAATAACTTCTAAACTCGCGTCAGATCGTCAGATCGTAAGACGGCAGGAGATCTAAAATAAAATGTAGATTCACAGTTGTTTTTGAATTGCTTAGATATTTCTGAAGAGTATAGGATTCATACATTGACAACATGATTGCAGATACGTATAATATCAGACATTGCTCTATTTGTTCCATTTTGAAAATAAGCTTTATGTGTAGATGAGCAATGTTCGATGTACAGATAATATGACGACGCTCCTAGCTGTCACGTGGTTACTTTACTTACTTTAGCGAGTTTTTGTCAAGCCAAATGCAGGTTATTGATATGAAAATAATATTTGTGCATAAATGATAGTACGTTCATACTGACAATTAAAGCAATTTGTGCAAAATTATTCCTTAACCATTCCAAAATATCAAAAATGCACAACGTTTATATTCAAGTTTTCACTTCTGCCGGCACTCCCGGAGTGCCACCCGTCTTTCTTTTATTCGAATTTTCTTCTGCACACCTGAGACATAAGCTCAATTACATCAGACTCAAACAAAATGAACCTATTCTTTAGCATTCCCTGAGGTTCAAAGTTATTTAAATTCTGTACTTCCTAACGCGAGGACGGTTTTCTAAAATTGGAAATATTCTTTAATATGAAAAGTTCCGTTCGCTTATAGTAGAGTTTCATATTTGCTCTTGTGCGCAACTTTGTTGAAGTGAAACGTAACGTATTGGATTATCTTTCACATAGAATATTCCAGAACTGGTGTACGGGTGGTTGTTGAGAAGTCACAATGAAATAAATAGTGTGAAATATAAAATTATAAATTGTTACTAATAATATCATCTCGCATTAAATGATATTCAGTAGTCATTAAAATATTGTTAAATGATAACAAAAAAAAGTATCTTCACACCCATTGATGCCCACGACTAGCCGAAGACACTAATGCCCGATTTCATCAAGAGCCCCTATACTTTAGGGGACCTTTTAACGTTACTTACGGGACTGTTTCAATATAAAACCGTCCCCTAAATCACGTTAAAAGGTCCCCTAAATATAGGGCTCTTGGTGAAATCGGGCATAAGTCCCACATAATAGAAAATGTGTATTTTCAATTTTCTAATATAAATAGCGTGGAATTGGATATGTGCCCGGTTGGCGATAGGCATGCCACCTTTCACATTGTGGGATTTAGTGTCTTCGGCTAGTAATGGGTGCCCTGGTTGTGCACCTACCAGTTCGGGGATACGGGCGTGAAGTTACTTTTTAATTTTTAATCTATTTCAAAAAAATATATTTACCTCAAGAAATCTGCTTGCTGTACAAGCAAGTCTTTTTTAAAGTTGGTTGAATAAAGTCAATATTGCAGCAACTTTTCTACACAATACAGATAATAAAAATCAAGACATTTTGCCAACAGTTGGGCGTTTGTTGAAAAATATCTTCATGCCCACATCTTTAACGAGGGAGACAGAGGTACAACCACGCACACACGACTACCAGAAGACATTAAGTCCCACCATGTGATAGGTGGCAAGCCTATCGTCAACCGGGCATATATCCAATCAAGGCAATACTATTTATATTAGAAAATTGAAAATACAATTGTTTTTGTTGCCTGACCCGGGATCGAACCCGGGATCTTAAGAAGTCCAATCCAACGCCAGACCGCTAAGCCACAGAGGCGATATTTATTGATTGATGTCATATTCGAATTCGAACTTGAACAAATTAGGTAATAATTGTATCCATTTTTATTTATTTTTTTCCCCATGTTGGTCCGGGCTTCGTTGCAGAACAGACCATCTGCCTTCCTACCAGGCAGCTCGTAAAAGGCGAGCATAGGTTTGCCGTCCCTAACAGCTGTGACATCTGACTAGGTGGTAGAGTTTCGCTGCGACTAACTCGAATTGGTACTCCGCCTTACCAATTGCTGCCCCCGTAACGTCATTACGTATTCCGGTTTGGAGGATACGGTAGCCGGTAAATTTACTTTTGCTCGAGGCCTAACATTTCGGCCTCAAGTTGCCAACGCAGAATTACCACCTTTGGTGTCTCTAGGCGGCGTGAATTTCTTACCATCAGGAAATCCGTCTGCTTGTTTGCTTTCCAACATGAAAAAATATAAGATCAATGAATTTCCAAAAAATAAAGTATTTATGGATTGATTATATATCGGATCGGATTTGCAAGTAGTTGAATATAGAGACATTCTGTAATACCTCCAGTCTATAATACAGTAATATCCCTTAATACATGTGTGAATTCAGAGCGGTATAATTTTTCATTGGATCAGCTCACATCTCTCACTCGGTAGCTAAAATGAAGGCGTCAATCAAGTGAGGAAAAGAATTTTGTGAGCTTTGTCGAGCGAAATTCTTTTTTTCATTAGGTTTTATATAGGAAGCAAAGGATTTACGTTGTGTTTTTGTGATATAAAACAATGAATCAGCAGAGAGTTGGTGGATGGTTGGAAACAACCGTCGTTAAGGAACACTTAAGATGTTGATAGAGAAAGCGTTAAAATATTTTGTGGCGGAAAATTACAAATCAAATAATTTTCTTTGGACTTAAGATGTTATTGGTGCGGACTAAGAACGTAGAAGTGAACACTAAAGATGTTAATAGAAGAAAGCGTTACTTTCCGGAAATTCATGCTTAAATCCATATAAAACGATTTAACTTGAAATTTTCCTTCTAACTGTTTTTGGAGAAAAATTGCAAACTAAAAATTTTTATTTGGATTTAAGATGTTGGTGCGGACCTAGTACGCGAAGTCTACTTACTCTGTCATCAAAAAGACAATCCTCTCAACAATTGGGCGCTTATACAATACCGAGCAATGATATTTTTATAAGAAAATTAGAAGAAATATATTTGTTGTTGCCTAGACACTTCTATAAAAGGTTTTAGCCATAAAACATTTCACATTTCCACAGCTCCGTCTAAAATGGTGACATCATATTTAAAAATGGTGATATTTCATCCAGTTCCAACTCCTGGACCGCAGACGATAGATACGCTCAGAAATAAATCGCTTATACTTCAGAGCTTATCGGCGTGTCTCAGAAACTTCGTAACATCAACTTCAATAAGAACAATCTACTCCATATATTCTCTACGTTTTTATTCTAGAAAATTTGAGATTTTTAAAATGTTACCCCGTGTTGGTCCGGGCTCCTTTAAAGAATATACCATCTGCCTTACTGCCAGGCAGCTCGTTAAAGGGGAGCATAAGTTTAACGTCACTAACACCATGACATCCTACTAGGTGGTAGAGTTTTGCAGCGACAGGAACAGGAAATCTATCTGCTTATATGTCTTCCAATATCATAAAAAAAAATATATGTCCTCATGTTAAAGTAACTTTTTGTGATTGGTGTTTAAAAGATTTTCCCGCAGTAAAAGGTATTCTGAATATTGACCCCGGTTGCTACTATAAAACGAAGTTTAGTCAAATCGCCGAGGTTTTTACCGAATGTTGTGTCAAGAGTCTCCAAAACCGACGCCGTGTTTGTATGAAATAACTTAAGCGTAGTAAAAAAAAATTAATTTCCATCATCAAGTACAAAAAATCAAGTGTATACCTCTATTTTATCGTTAGATCCAAACTTGGTTGCAACGGGACCACCTCAGAGTGCGCTTTTTTAATTAAAAAAATAAAATTCAAATAAGAAATTACGGAGAAACCGATTAATATACAAAAAATACAGTAGTCGAACATACAACCTACTCCTATTTCCAATATAGAGTAATCCTTTGTCCAATATAGAGTAATGTAATTATTTTTCAATCAGTTTTGTTGACCAAGTTCAGATAAAATATAAATTTATCAAAGGCACGAACACAACTGAATATGATTGAGTTATAATTGAGTTGAGTTTTTTAAAAAAAACATAATTCAATTCAGAAATTACGGACAAACCGATTAACATACAAAAAGTATAGAAATCGAACATACAACCTACTCCTATTTCCAATATAGAGTAATCCTTTGTCCAATATAGAGTAATGTAATTATTTTTCAATCAGTTTTGTTGACCAAGTTCAGATAAAATATAAATTTATCAAAGGCACGAACACAACTGAATATGATTGAGTTATAATTGAGTTGAGTTTTAAAAAAAAAACATAATTCAATTCAGAAATTACGGACAAACCGATTAACATACAAAAAGTATAGAAATCGAACATGCAACCTACTCCTTTTTTCAATATAGAGTAATCCTTTGTCCAATATGGAGTAATGTAGTTATTTTTCAATCAGTTTTGTTAACCAAGTTCAGTTAAAATATAAATTTATTAAAGGCACGAACACAACTGAATATAATTGAGTTAGCCATGATTTCACCCGTTTTTATCGTTTCAGCTCTTATCCGAAGCTAGGTTTTATGGCCAGTTGCAATATTGTATACTAACAACTAAAATCTTAGAAATCGATTAACATACTTAGAACAAATTATAGGTGACGAACATATAACATATCCTTCGGTTCAAAAGGAATGAATGTAAAGAAAATTAATCAGCTAGGCTATTCAGTATACTTTTAGTGGTGGTCACTGGTTAAAAGGTATTGTATTTCTGTTAGTCTATGGAGATAGCAAATACAAAACACGTCATTTGACAGCTATTTGATGTACACTTTACCTAGTGGTCATCACAAAAAGATACGGGATCAGCTCCAAGGTCTGTAAGAATAGTAACATTCCTCACTCACTCACGTATTCTTTTTTTTCATCTCCTATTAGTAGATTAAGAATTAAGAAGAAGCTATTTGTAGATTAAGAAGGATTAAAAAAACGCAACACCCCAACCCAGGAACCCAGAAACCGAACCCGGGACCTTCTGTGCCAATGACAACACCGGATCACAGAAATGTAGAAAGATAATAAAACGTTAAAGACTAAAGTGGAGTTCCAAAACCTGATTTTGGAATTTTTCTTTTCAAGATCAGCCTCCTCGTTAAATAACTTTACAAACTCTCGAGGAACGCGTCGAAATCAATATCAAAATTCAATTCAAAGCTTCACCCAAATCGGTACAGCCGTTTCAAATTCAAATTCAAAACAGCTTTTATTACGTAGATCTATACAAAGATTATTGTAACGCGTTACTTGTAACTATATAATTCTAAAAATTACCACCGGATCGGAACGCGGCCACTCACTGAGAAGATCCAGCGAAAGAAACTCGGCGGGCATGTCTTTTTACTTATAAATCTATTTACAAAAGTTTATTACATTTACAAATAATTTGCAGAGATTGCTATGAGGAGCAATTAAACCCAATCATTTTTGTCTTCTAAATATTCTTAAATCTTAAAAAACCATACAACTTAATCTTAATACATTTTTTGAATTTATTAAATGGTAAGTCTTTAATATGCTCGGGAAGTTTATTGTAAAAAAAACATTGGCCCATGTAAGAATAACTGATTCTGTGGAGACGAGACTTATGCACAACAAGATTGTTTTTATTCCTTGTGTTTACAGTATTTACATCACAATTTTTCTTAAACAAATGTATATTTTTATAGACACACTAGCTGACCCCGCAGACGTTGTTCTGCTATATTTTTAATGTGATTTATTTAAAAAAATTGGGTTGAGTCACCCTTATCACTTAGGGGTATGAAAAATAGACATTAGCCGATTCTCAGACCTACCCAATATGCTTACCAAATTTCAGAGGAATCGGTCAAGCCGTTTCGGAGGAGTATGCAGACTAACATTGTGACACGAGAATTTTATATATAAGATATCAAGCTTTCAAAAGTATATTGAGAAGTCACCGTTAGAATTTTTATTTCTTTAAACTTTTCCCTGAGGGAAACTCTTGGGTCTAAGTTAGAAATTGCTTTAGCAGGTGTAAATAAAGAAACACACGTAAAGAAGAGCTAACGTTTTGCGCATACAATTATTTAAATCGCTAATTATGATAAAAACGATCATACGGGTACATTTATAATGAGGTGTTTAATAAAGATATCAGCTTTAAGAGACCCACCTATCTACTTAATGACTAAAAAACCCTTCGATTTGGAGTGCTCTGATATGTAGCCTTTTTTGTTGGTTCATTAAAGACCCTATATTGAGCTTTTAATCTAACGCTGAGTCGATTCAGGGTTATCTCGGCCCAAATTAATCTCTCCTAAGTTAGATAAGCTGGGACAATTAATGATATGGTTGCCGGCCTGACGTATCTTTTCCTATCATTTTAGTATTGTGCCTCTTCAGTCGAAATACGATTGAGGAATTAAAGCTTTTCGTAAGAGGAAGGTGATGTTATTTCAGTTTCAATGATTTCGTATTACCTATTTAGTCTAGTGGTGCGGCATCGGACTTAATTTCTTGAGGTCCCAAATTTGATTCCTGGGTCGGACATCAAAAATATAGAAAACGGGTGTTTTAAATTTTCTAATCATATTAACGTTGCCTATGATCACACTGTGGGGCCTGTGTTTTCGGCTAGTTGTGGGTGTACTGGTAGTATCTCTGCCTCCATATACAGGGATCTGGGCGTGAAGATACTTCAACGGTTTCTTTTAACGGTTACGCTTGTAAGAACATGGAGACTTCTTTTGAAGTGAATCATTCTAAACGGCGTTGTCCATTTTTTTTATGGATAAAAAAAATCGAATTCGCGGAAGGTCACGTGACTTAATTTCGATTGTAAGACAGAGGGAGAGTAAAACCACTGTATGTTAGCTCTGTATATCATACTGTGATTTTCGTTTCGATGCCCGGTATATCTTTAAGCTAGATCACAGCGAGTCCACATGTCGAGCTTGAATTTATATATCTAATTTTTTTGTTCTCTAACTTGTTAGTGAATATTTTATTTTATCACATGAATGTAAGGACTTTTATGGTAATAATCGCAAAATTTTTCCCTATACATTTCAAAATTGTTGGAATATGTATGTCCGATCATTGGTCGAAAATAGAGGGTAGATAGCTCGCTCATCGTGTTAAGCGACCTGTAAATAAAATTTACCTTTAACGTTATGCAAATTAACTCATCTCTTCCAAAATTAAATGTAGTTGTTAGTATTACTATTTAAATCACCTCTGCACATATTAATTATTTTAATAATTATTGCATCTGGTATAAAAGTATGGATACTGTATTTATCTCACCTCTTACCTATACATCACAATTTATAATTAAGCACCAGCATACTTACTCTTTCTTTTCATACCTCAGTTGAATTATTATTCCTTCTTGTCTGACTTAAATAATTCAATCACGTCGAATTCGGTGTTCGATCTTTGGTCGAAAATAGAGGGTAGGTAGCTCGCTCATTCAACCGGACATCGACCGATCGACTTTGAACTGAATGGATGGACAAACAGTCGCAAACTAACGCCCGCGAGCATCGCATATCTAGCATGTTTTGCGTGTGCACACCTCATATTATATAAATTAGAGTGATAGTGATAGTCTACGTAAGATGTTAAACGAAGAACCTTCGTCTGAGGCCAGAAGTAAGCCGAGGAACCGTGCCAGCGACTCGTATAGGTGCCTGAGCGACCCCGGATTGAAGGTTGGTTACGCTTGTTTGCTTACTCCTTTGTAGACGACCAAAGTTTGACATTCTTCTACCTGATTCTCTTACTCTGACCTGATACAGCTCACTACCTCTTTAAACATCTATCTGTAGCCACCTCTTGACCTTTGTCTTTTTTTGTCTAGCGTTAAAGCCAGACTACGCTACAATGTATCTTTGGCTGATCGTGGTTGTCCTGGGCACTAGGTAGGTGGATGCAGACGTGAATGTATTTATTTAGATTGTTAAGCTATTTGTAAATTGTGCCTAGAATGGAATTCCCCCAAACTCCCACGATAAGAAATGAAAATATATACTTTTACTTCCCTTTTCAGTAGTTAAATGAAACTTTTCTTATCATACGCAAGCAAGTCTGGTAGCACAATGTAGGTGCTCATTTCGTAAAGAGAAACTTTGTGGATGATGATATACCTAATTGAGATATTGGCCCAACTAGTAATTCGGTTCGGTAAGCTTTCACAAGTATTGGCATAGGCCAAAAGACAGTGTCTATAGGTAACAGCTATCTCTAAGCATCATGAAAGCCGTGTATTTATTTGTTGGCTGTCTTATCACAAAAAATAATAAAAAAAGCCTTTTATCTTTTGCTTGAATGAATATCGACAATTTGACAATTTAAAGTAGCAATTTGCATGAAATTAATTGGTCTGATATATTTTTTCTATTTCTAATAATTGAAATAATAATACAATAATTATATTACAATTAACAACGCATTTTTTCTAAATAAAATAAAATGTAGGACAAAAATAATGGCGTCTGTTTGTAATCTATGTAATAATTGAATAATATTCTAATAATGTATTAAAATGCGAAAGGGCCTGCTCCGCTGGTTCGGTCATGTGGAAAGAATGACAGATGAAAGATTGACAAAGCAGATATACAATGCGAATGTGGATGGTGTGAGACCTAGGTTGACATTCCATGATCAGATCACTCGGATATTATCGGAGGGTGGTGCCAAGAGTCTTCGAAACCGGCGTGTTTGTATGAAAGGGGTAATGAATGTGAAGGAAGCCAGACAGGTTTGTCAGGATCTTAAGGTCTGGCACTCGATACTCTTTACCTAACTCGTAAGGGACTTGGCGTGAAGATATGTATGTATGTATGTATGTGTGTATCTATTCTAAGAATGAAATTATAACTATATTTTTTCTTAGATCTTATAATCAAGAATAAAATAAAAATGTAGAATTATAATTAATCGAATGTCTTCTGTTTGATATAATTAAATAATTAAAATAATAATCGAATCACAATGTAGAGTGAAACAATAATTATCACAAAAAATAAAAAAAAATTCAACAACTACCTCAAATTGTGAAATTCGGAGTATACGGGTCAAATTACTAACTAGGGTGTTTTTTTTTATTACTTAGAAATAGTATATTAATATTTTTAGATAAAATCAGAAAAAATACTTTTTATGACGACAGGAATAGATAAGGCGGAGGTACCAATCCGGGAGAGTCGCTGTGAAACCCTACCACCTAGTAGATTGTCACGGTGCTAGTGACGGTGAGCCGATGCTTGGCTTTTACTAACAGGAAGGCAGATGGTCTATTCTGCAAAGAAGCCCGGACCAACTCGGGGAAAACTGGACTGAAATGTAAAATTAAAGTATCTTCACTCCAATATTCTCGAAGAATTAGGCAGAGGTACAACCAGGGCCGAACTCACTTAGTCCCACAATGGTTTAAATGGCAAGCTTATCGCCAACCGATTACATATCCAATCCCGGGCAACGTTATTTTTATTAAAAAAATGATAACATACATTTTTGCCAGACCGAGTCAAAAATATGTGAGAGATCAGGAAAACAAGCACACGGGTCATCTGATGGTAAAAGACAACCGTGGCCTCTAGACACCATAGATGTTATAGATGCGCCGCTGTACTTAGGCCAGTATGGAAGGTCTATTGGCTAACCTAACCTCTAGACTGGAACATGAAAGAGTAATTATAGCGACAGGAATTGGGTAAGGAGTTGGATCCCTATCCGGGTAAAGTGCTGCACAGCACTCTACCAGTGGTCTTACTGGTAATTATCTACATTTTAACATGTATTTGCCTCTTACGAGATAGCTTGCAGCTACTCTACATCATTGTCCATGACCACCACGGGTAACACGGGACCAAAAGTACTCAAATAAATACCAGTATAATTAAAAAAAACACCCAGACTCGGGAACACAGATATCTGCGTTCATCATACAAATGACTGTCCACGTCGGGAGTAGAACCCGAGCCTCGTGGTTGCCTCGGCCAATGAGGCTGTCAAAAAAACTGGGGCTAAACTGGGTTTGTTTTAGACTTTATGTGTATAAAACACTAGCTGACCGGCAAATGTTGTTTTATCATATACCAGGGTCATGGAGCATCTGCCGTAGCATATTTAATTCTGTATTAAAAAGAACGAAATTTTTGCACAAAAACTAAAAAATATATTAAAAATATCCTCAGCCCACGTTTATAGTTGACGAATCCTCAGACTTCAGTAGATATGCACCCAAAATTTCATAGGAATCGTTCAAGTCGTTTCGAAAGAATTTGTTATCAAACATTGAGACACGAGAATTTATTACAGCATTTATTTGGACCATTTCAGAATGACCGCCTCGTTGGTCAATTGGCTAGCGTACACGCCTAACTACATCGACCAAACACGTGGCTCGGGTTCGATTGCCGACGGGGGCAGGCATTTGTGTGATGAACATTTAAATGTCTGCGTTTCTGGGTCTGGGTGTTAATTAAATTTATTCTGGTATCTACGAGTATTCAAGTATTTCTATGTA
>NJDC01001529.1:124976-138206 GCA_002245475.1 Calephelis virginiensis
GGCGACAGGCTTACCACCTATCACATTGTGGGACTTAGTGTGTCCGGCTAATCGTGGGTGCCCTGGTTGTACCTCTGCCTACCTCTTCGGGGATATGGGCGTGAAGATTATTACTCTTTTTATCTTACTTATTTTGACATCACCTTTGGTTATTTTTTTATGACATTGGAAAGCAAACAAGTAGACGGATTTCCTGATGGTAAGAAATTCCCGCCACCTAGAGACACCAAAAGTAGTAATGGTGCGTTGCCGACCCGAGACTGGGATGTTGAGCCTCGAGTAAAAGTAAGTTTACCAGTTACCTTATCCTCCGAACTGGAACACATTAACGGAAAGCACTGACGTTATGGCTTCAAGAATAGGTAAGGCAGTTCCACCAATCCGGACGAGTCGCTGCGAAACTTAACTACCTAGTCAGATGGCATTGTGATAGTGCTGGTAAACCTAAGCTCGCCTTTTACGAGCTGCCTTTTAAGAATGCAGATGGTCTATTCTGCCGGACCAACACGGGGAGTATACGAACGAACATGGAGGGGGGAGGGGAATCACACTAAGGTGGTGTCCCTATTACACGAGTATTAATCTAAAAAAAGCATCTTCACGCCCATATCCCCGAAGGTGTAGTCAGAGGCATAACCAGAGTACCCACGACTAGCCGAAGACACTATGTCCACAAGCCTATCGCCAATCGGGTACATATCCAATCCCGAGCAACATTTTTTTTTATTAGAAAATTGGAAATAACACATTTTCTTTTTTTGCCCTACCCGGGATTCGAACACGGGACCTCACAAAGTCAGGTCGAACGCATGGATCGCTAGACCATTGAGGCGGTCGAGTATTATTATGCTGGTAGTTAAACTATGACAACCTAGGTCTCCCGGGTCTCCCCCCCAAGGCCACCCACGACGAGCCGAAGACACTAGTGACTACAATGTGATAGGTGACAAGCCCACCGCTAACGGGGCCATGTCAAATAAAACATTTTTTAAATTTTATTAGAAAAATTTAAAAAATACATTTTTTGGTTGTCCGACTCGAGGATCGTCACCTGTGACCAAATAAATTCAAGCCTAACACCGGACCGCTAGAGTACGGAGGCGACTTATTTATTTATTTAACTTTATAGATCATCAAGAAAACAGTTTTGTACAAAAGGCAAAATAAATGGCCCTTAGCATTTTTTAATTAGGCAAATAACTTTTTCAATTCTTTAAATTTCAATAAAGTTTAATACTTTGTCAATTCTTTACACAATAATAATATTATACTTAAATTGTAAATATATATACATAACGCAATTTTTTTTACAAAACCCCGAATTAATTCGTAAAAATAAAAATTGGAATTCAAAACCCATAAATTCAGGTGATACTTTTTCGGGGGTCGAACCCGCGACTTCAAAAGTCATGTCTGACGCTAGATCCCTAGACCACAGAGAAGCTGAAAGTTTGTATTAAAATTATTACTAGTCTACGCTAACGAAGTGGGAAGCAAACAGCTAGTTTATTTATAAATGTAAGATAACAGATTACTATATAGCAGGCTATACTTAGTATCCGCCCACGGAGTTCAACTGGGCCGCCCTAATTACGGGCGGAAAACTTCCAGTGTCATTCAGTTGGCTTTTTATTTCCTTATTTATCTGTTGGCAATATTGAAGTTGAAATAAAAATGACGGAAATCTTGAAAACATCTATTAGAACCTTCATGTAGGGTTAATATTCATATTAAATACTATTTACAAACTTTTATTTAGCTCAATGTACTTTCGTCTGGGTAGAATTTTGAAACTTAATTTTAAAGCTATGTTAAACTGATTGAGCTGGTTTGTAACCGACTTGCGAAAAGATGGGGATTTTTTTTTGATATTGGAGGGCAAACAAGCAGACGGATTTCCTGATGGTAAGAAATTCTCGCCGCCTAGAGATACCAAAGGTGGTAATGGTGCGTTGCCAACCTGAGGCCGGGATGTTAGACCTCGAGCAAAAGTGAGTTTTCCAGCTACCTTACCACGGAACACGTCATGACGTTATGGCGGCAGGCATAGGTAAGGCGGTGGTAACAATCCAGGTGAGTCGCTGCGAAACTCTACCACCTATATTTTTTTCGACTCCTATATTTTTTATGTAATTAGAACAATTCTTATGACAGATCGTAAGCTTTAAATTGAATACCAATGAAGTATTAGGAAATATACTAATAAATCAAAAACCTCTCATAAAATAGCGCAGTGTGTTTGTATGCGTGGGCGTGTTCGTGTACGTGCAGATGTGAGTGTGCATGTGTGTGTATTTGTGTGTTTGTCTGTGCCATCGTAACTGTTCATGCGTAAATTTTGATGCGTTTTTTTATGTTTAAAAGCTGACTTAATCGAGATTGTTCTGAGTTTATGGATATCTGTCCAGGTGTTCAAGGTTACCAGCTTGTTTTTAGCTCTTTCGGCATCAGAACGGATTAGGCGGACTTTGTCATCTTGTCATCAATAATACTTTGAAAACTTTATCATCCTTGATGATGCTGTAAAAAGGAAACCGGTTGGTTTAAGTGTAATAAATAGTGTCATATAAAGTGTGTATGATTTGGTTGCGATAAACCTGCAAAAACCGACTTCTAATTTAATAAGTACCTACATCATTTATGTACACAAAAATTAAATGATTTTCTCAACTTCTCTAGGATTTCATCTTCAGATCCAGACTTGGTGACAATGGAAATTCTAACTACTTCGGAAGTACGCCCTATCAAATATTTATGTTAATATTGTTTTAAAAATATTGTAGTTGCCTTTGTGGTCTAGCGATCTAGATGTTGGACTTGACTTCATGAGATCTCGGGTTCAATTTCCGGGTGGGGCAGCAAAAAGAAAATGTGTTTTTTCCAATTTTCCAATACAAAAATGTTGTTGGGGACTATATAAGTGCCTGGTATGTGATAGGCTCGCCACCTATCACATTGTGGAACTTAGTGTCTTCAGCTAGTCGTGGGTGCCCTGGTTGTGCCTCTGCTTACCTCTTTGGGGATATGGGCGTCAAGATACTTTTCTGGTAGTCATATGAACAGCCTCCTCCTTTTTTGAAGTTGATTAAAAGTGCATATCATTTGAAAAGGTGAAACTACGTTGTAAAATACTTTCCACCTTTGAGTTTGTCAAAGGTCTTTGAGACCTTTGGATATACTTTTGCAATCACAATATGTGATTTTATCTGTGAAGTGCTAATGAGGAATATCTTTGTATTTTTACGCGTATTAATTCCTGTGTTGCTAATGAGAATACAAACCTTTGTGTGAGTGTATGAATGCGCACGAATAAATACACTTTATTCCTCGTGTTGGTCCGGGCTCCTTTGCAGAATGGACCAATTGCCTTCCTGCCAGGCACCTCGTAAAAGATGAGTTTTCAGGGCTCCTTTGCAGGAAGGAAAAAGGCTCTAAAAGGGTTACTGTCGCTCACGCCGAGGCATCCTACAATGTGGTACAGCAATATGCCCGGATCTACCACTTTACCTATTCCTGGCGCCATAATGACTCTGTCGTGTTCCGGACTAGAGGGTAGGGTAGCCAGGAAACTTGCACAATAGGCCTTTTATTCTGACCTTAGGACGATGACACACCTTTAACATCTATGGTGTCAAAAGGCCACGGTTGTCACTCACAATCAGGAGAGCAGTGTGCTTATTCACTGACCTCTAACATCACAAAAGTAAAAAAAAAATACTAACAAAAAAAAAACCTTTACAAAACGTAAGGATGAGATTTATTTCCTACATCCTAGAGCGATGTTACCTGCAGTTATAAATTAAATTGCAAATGGCCGGTTCATTTATCTTTTTTAATCCCAAAATCCTTTGCAAGGCCTAAAGAGAGCCTTAAGCTAATTATTATGTAGAGCGGCGAAGTCTAACGAAGCTGTGCATGCACCCTTTTAGATTAACGAATTAATTGTACCATTTTAAATATATTTAAAACCGGTTTAATTCTAAAGCTCGCTTTGGTTACACCAATGAACAGACGCCTTAATTAATAAGTTGCTACTGTTAATGTTTTAATGCTTATTTTTAATTTCTTTTTTTCTGTTGTTCTAGTTTGAAATGTACTTACATCGAAACTTGAGTCAAGGGTTGTCACTTTCCAGTTTAAGTATGTTTTGCTGTCGATAATTTTAGAAAGTAGAGAAGTAGAAAATAGATAGTGCCTAAGCTAAAATGATGTGCTTCTCCTTAATTTATATTTATAAAAGAAGTTCATCTTAGTTACGCTACTTACAACACAAAAACGGCTAAAACGATTTGACTAAAAATTATCGGCGAGTTAGATTTGGACCAGGAGATGGACACAGGATATTTTTAATCCAGTTTAACTGCGAGGGAACTAAGAAAAACAATATTTTAATTTTTCCCATACAAAATGAACTTGTGAAACGAAGATCGCCGAAACAACTAGTTTTAAAATAAAAGAGGTTAGGTAAATTTACCAATAAATTTTGTCCAAGCACCTAATACTATTACATAGTCATGGTATAGCATTCGGGTGAAGTTTCAAATCTGATATATTTAATCGACCCAAAATAAGACGAGAAATCAATTAATATTCGTTATTTTCTTTGATTTTTCAAAAATAACACTTTTTTCTATAGAACTGGTATCTGGCGAAACGAGGATCACCGGATCAGCTAGTAAAAAAATAGTTAAAAGCATCTTTACGGCCATATCTCCGAACCGCACAACCAACCGGGCACATATCGAATACCGTAAATAAATAAATAGCCCATTTTGTAAAACCTATTGCCTAAATGGGTTCTAAAATATTCAGTGATAAAACTATAGAATAGATCTATTCTGTGATATTTACATTTCTAAATTTTAATATGCTAAAAGTTATAGTCTCGTTATTTGGGTAATGTTTTTGAACGTTAGCCAACATTGCCATTTGTGAAATTTGATAAACTTACAAAAAACATGATTTTTAAAAAGCACACTTTGATAAAATAAGTTTTTTGTTAAAAGAAAAAATACATGTAATGAAACAGTATCACTACATAGTATAAAACAAAGTCGCTTCCTCTGTCCCCATGTCCCTTTGTATGCTTAAATCTTTAAAACTACGCAACGGATTTTGATGTTGTTTTTTAATAGATAAAGTGATTGAAGAGGAAGGTTTATGTATACTTCATAACCGAGCGAAGCTGGGGCGGGCCACTAGTTTATACAACATTTGTAGATGACATATTTCTATGACAGTTTAAATAGTGACAAAATAGATATACAATGCGAATGTGGTTGGGTGTAGGTATCCAGGAAGACCTAGGTTGATATTCCACAATCAAATTGATCGCGTTTTAACCAAGGGTGGTAACAAAAGTCTCCGAAACCGACGTGTTTGTATAAGAGTAATTAATGTGAAGGAAGCTATGTAGGTCTGCAAGGATCGTAAAATTTATCACTTGATATTCTCTGCCTACCCCGTACGGAACTTGGTGTGAAGGTAAGTAAGGATGAAGTAGAATTTTAAAACAATTACTGATTCAGAATACATAATCCAAAATGAGGATAATTGAAATATTTGTCGGGTTGTCCGTTTGGGAGGATTTTTACCAAATTTTGTTTAGTCATATCTTAAAGCACAGATTAACATAAAGGACAACTGCTTCTCTGCGAAAGTCTCTTATTCTTATCAGTAACCTTAAAAAATACTTTAACGCGTCATGTACGAACTCGGAGGCGACTACCAGTTGCTTATACATACATACATATTATATTTACGCTTAGTTGCTTATGAACAACGAATAACGGATTTCCTAGTATTAAGATGTCGTCTATAACTAGCAAAGATGTTACTGGATACACCCAACGTAAGGTTAACATTAAATCATATAAAATCAGGAATAGACGACAAATGCCAAACCAGCGTTCACTATGGGAGTCTACCCCCGGCCTGTTTCTTTTTTATAGCTTAACCTGTTTCTGTCAGCTACCCTGATTTACTGGGATAAGACAATGTTTAGCACTGACTTTTTAATGGAAGAATAAACATAATCATTAAAACTTTGAATAATTCGCTAAAAAACCTATCCGTAGCGTAGCTAACAATCGTCTCGATCACTTCATCTTACAAACACAAAAAAATGTATTCGAATCAATCCATACGTTTAGGAGTTGAGATGCCACAGACACACATACATGTCTAACTTATAACTTTTTCTGACTGGGGCTAAAAGTAGTACTGTAGCATCAACGCAGTTGCCTACAATACCGTCTTTACCATAAAGGCACACGGGGCCAGTGCCCAGGGCCCCTATACTCAGAGGGCCCCGAAGGATCGACTATTTCACTCACTTTTAACCTTCAAATGTTTTGGTTGGATGCATTACGTTTTTCTCGTTGCCCTAATTCGGGAGCATTCAATTTCGCAGCTTAATAACAACTAAGTAATTTGTCAATAATTATGGACATAGAAAGTAACATTCTTCAGAAAATTGAGTTTGAGGATTAATTGAAATATTTTGCTCAACAGAAATCTCGTAAGAAACTACTATCGTAATCATAAAATAACAGCAGCACACCATTATTATTAATGACTTAGTGTAATAGAACAATGTAATTGGTTCAAATCATATTGAAAAAAATTTAAATTTGACTTCTTTATATTCCAAAAGGGCCCCAAGTTTGTGTGTGCCCAGGGCCCCAAGCTTTTGAGTGCCCAAGTTGCCAGCACTAGTCTGGTTGATGATATGGCAGTCGCCATTCGCTAAGAGTGCTAAAATACCTTAACAATATTAAACCAGGAATGATAAATGAGTTGATATTCCTGGTTCCACAACACACAGCGCTCGCGGCGCGTCCACAAAGATTTGTAGTCAGTATAATGAATAGCTTCGCGGCTCCCCAACTTTGCATTACACTGACAACTCACAACCGCAGTAAAATTAATCGAAACAAAGATATAATTTACTAGATTCGTCCTGAAATGCCAAGTGTTGCATTTTGCAATTTTACACGCTTATATCCCATGAGAGATATAGAATCTAAAGTTTATATATAGATGGAGAAAACTTAGTTACTAATTGAAAAAAGTCTGAGCGGCAGATCTGTATATTTTTAACGAGTACCAAAAAATTATACTTACTGCATTGCTATTGATTCACGTTATAAATAAAAAGATAATTTCAATAAATCAGAACGCGACATTCAAATAGGACAAGGAGAACAAAGGCGTAGTGCCCGCCCTACTTAACGCTATATTTCACTCAGTCAACATTGGAAATTTGCGAGGGACATACTCAGTACTACATAGTTTGTTGAAATAAATAAATTTTAATTAGCATATCTAATTCAATAAGTGAGAAAATAATGATATTCGGTTTATTTCTGAAACTCAGCAAATGCGCACGAGTTGAATATAGCACCAACTATGATAAATATTATCTATTGCTTGCTTCCGCTTTGTACATGAACACCCACCTATGAGACTAAATTGAAAGTACGCTCTTTCAAATAGAAAAAGAGTTTTAGGATCAGTTTTGAAATTAAGGAGAAATCGATTAACATACAAAAAATATAGAATTCGAACATGTAACCTTCCTTAATTTTTTGAAGTTGGTTGAAAAGAGCATCCTTTTACGCATTAAAGCGTGATGTAATCGTTTTCAATTAGTTTTGAACACCGTGTTTAGACACAATTACAGATTTATTAAAGGCCCAAACACAACTGTAACTAATGGAGTTAGCCATGATTATTCCCGTTTTTATCGCTCCAGTTCTTAAACGAACTTAGATTTTATGGCTAGACGAAACATTAAGTACTAACAACTAAAATCTCAGATATCCCCAGAAGCAGGCAGCAAAAGGGCTTTTACAAGATTATAGGCTATAACCACTGACCTTTTACATACAGAACACGATTATAATGATTACATCGTAGTAAAACTACAAAAACAGACTTGATTCCATTTATATTTTCACATCATCAGGGTACACAAAAAATATGCATTATAAATTATAGCTCAAAAACCCTTGATCGGATTTTGTTCAAATTTATATGGGACCGCCTTTGAATCATGACCTACTTTCGTATAAAGCCACTAAAATCTATTCGTTATTGGTCGAGTTTTTGAGTAAGAAATATCTAGCCTGTATTGCAGTGTAATAAAGTTGACATATTAGTCCGCATTATACTGTAATAAAGACGCCACAGTACTCTTTATTACACTGTAATATAGTTGACATAGTAGTCTGTATTACAGTGTAGTAAAGTTGAAATAGTAGTTTGTCTACACTGTAATAAAATTGACGTAGCATTCTGTATTACCCTGTAGTAAATTTGACAGAGTAGTAAGTATTGCAGTGTAATAAAGTTAACATAGTAGTCTGTATTACAGTGTAATAGAGTTGACAAAGTAGTCTCTATTACAGTTTAAAAATGTTGACATAGTAGTCTGTATCACAGTGTGATAGAGTTGACAGTAGTCTGTATTACAGTGTAATAAAAATGGCGACTTAAACGTTGAAATACTTTAAAATGTATTTTTTAACAAGGCGCTTAAACTTGAAAAAACAGAATTTAACAACCGATCACAATGTTTGATTTTGAAGCTAAATGGAGGATCTAACGTTAAACATCGTAGCCACGAAGTCTTGTCGCTTTAATAACTTTCATCCACTGATTTAATTGAACTTTTCGTGATTGCTTCGTCCGACCGCGTAACCAGTTTAGGCGGTTTGTTTCCAAGATGTATAAATAATTTTGTTAATTATCAAAATTCCGTTTATTGAAATTTTAAGTAACTTCTGTCATGATTTAGTAGCTTTGAGACGATTCTGATGATAATTTAACTTCTAACAATGTGTCTGTGACTTGTTATGACAATTTATTTAAATAAACAAGTTAGTTTATCCTTTATATAATATTTTTTTGATTAATGTTCTTTTTTTATTATTTTTGTAATTTTTGTTTAAAGTTGAAAATATATTTGTGTCTCTTATCTGTCGTATTTCCGTCGCACCCGTTTTGAAATTACAACGATTCTAAAGAAGAATCCTATTACTGGTAGGATGTTAATAAAGTTTATGCAGGACCATTACAGAATTATTTGCTATTTTTCGAAAAAATAGTTACTGTATCGTGAGGTAGTGCCCAATGAAATAGCGGGAGTCAGTTCTGGCAGTTAAATTATTTTGCTTAAAAATAAATAACATATGAAGACAATATCATTACCCATGTCAGTCTTATGCTCCTGTCTGAGTCCTACCTTCTTAGCTGACCATTAGATGCCCACTATACTTACCATTGGTGGTACTTGTCCGGGTGTACTTACATACCAGCCACAAGACGGTTGCCTCTTACCACTAGGGTCGTGTGCAAGTTTCAACGTTTTATTTCACACTGGACAAAATTTAACTAAAAAAATATAATAAAGTAAGTATCTCCACTCCCATGTACCCGAATGGTATGAAATGGTATGAGTCAAATGTTTATGCTTGCCAACAATCGAATCCGAGCCTCTTGTATATTTGGCTTTAAGTATACACGCTAATCCCTCGACTGTGGGCCGGTAAACATTACTTGCTAAAGAAAACCAAATTGAATCTTGATATAGGATAATACGTAGTTGAAGGGTATTAGTTTGACTCACAAGTAGGGCTGTCAAATAGAAACTTACTACTACTTTAAACTCAGTCACTACGTAGCATAAAACTAAGTCACTTCCTCTGTCCCTTTGTATGCTTAATTCTTTAAAATTACGCAATGGATTTTGATGCGGTTTTTTGTAATAGATAAAGTAATTGAAGAGGAAGGTTTACCTGTATATTTCATTACGGTGCGAAGCCGGGGCGGGCCGCTAGTCTATAATATAAAAATGAATTGCTAAATGTGTTGCAAAGCGCATAACTTCTAATGACTGAAACGATTTGGCTAATTCTTTCTTTGTTGTGTTAGTGATTGTTAGAAAAATGTTTTTATGAAGAGAAAATGCAAGAAAATGGTAAAACAATACTGGTAGTGGTAAAAAACCACACAAACTGAATGGGTGGAACAAAGTTCGCCGTGACAGCTAATTTAATATAAAAATACTTACTCCAATTTCATTACCATGTTCGATTTGATAATTCTTCTACGAATGGTAGCTCATTATTCCGAAGTGGTAGCATATGAGTGTTATCAAGATACGACTAGTGGTTTTTAAGCAATACCCAAAGCGCAATTAGTCATATGATCCAAAGAGTATATAAATACTACGTAATAATAGGCGGGACTTCCATAGATCCATAGCAAACCCGAATTTGTATAAAGTTTGCTTGAAAAAGTATAACCCGTATAATTTGAAAGTAAGTCTAAAGGCATTCAGATACAAGGCAAGTGTCACATGATTTGGGCGAATAAAAAACATAGCAAAGTTATTTTTTTTATTTTATGATATGAAAGTTGCGCCAAACTGATATGATCAAGATTTTATGAGACCACCTCAGAGTCGTGACCTAATTTCCCGAAAAATCGACAAAATCTGTTTATAATAACCGAATAATCGCGAAACATACATGCAAAAACTTACACTTGAATTTATAGCACACTCCTTTTGGAGTCGGTTAAAAAATTGGCAGGATATAAAGAAGTCGGAGTTACAGGACTATAGTCGGGACAAACTGATACTAACCAAACGTGCAATTATAATAATATCTACTTTTTTACAGACTAAAAAGTAGTGTAAAAAAAAGTACACAAAATCTGTTTATGATGGCCGAATAATCGCGAAACATACATGCACAAACCTACACTTGAATTTATAGCACTATCATTTTGGAGTCGGTTAAAAAATTGGCAGGATGTAAAGAGGTCGGAGTTATAGATAACTGATATTAACCAAACGTTCAATTATAATAATATCTACTTTTTTTACAAACTAAAAGATTGACAAAATTATGTTACATTAGATTCTTTACCTAACAAACATCCATCAATTATTAAAACCGTTAGCATTTATGATTTACTTGCGGCCCGGTACGTGCTTCACTACGTATATGACCGCACGAACGACATGACACAACAAAACAAAAAAGAAAAAACAACTGAAATAGTTTCAATATGACATCCCAATCCCTATTAACAAAATGATCCGCCATTAATTGAATTCTTTTGTTACAAAAAATGTGATAAATGAAGAACCGCTCGACCGATTTTATGCAAACTTCACATAAACCGTCTACTAAATAGTCTGAACAAAGCCTTTGATTCGGATAGGCGAGCCTGTTCTTGAGTTATAAAATTACAACGAAACGTGGCGATGATTTTTATGTATAATATAGAAAAAATGTTAATAATAGAAATAATTTATATGTACTAATAACACTGAACCAATTTGATAGAAAATTGACACTTTGGATGCTTAAATTTCTATAAAATCGTATTTCAATAACATGTTGCCATATAAAAAAGAATGTATTTCTGCGGTGGACTTTGTACGATACGCATTACATGGCAGGCTTTATTGTCAGTTTAACCACAATGACTGAATTAGTTTTTATGATAGTTAGCCAAGTTTAAGATGATAACTTTATGCAAATATCAATCACCTTTTTTTGTGATATGGTAGACAAACCTGCAGAGCAATTCCCTGATGGTAAGAAATTCACGCCGCCTAGAGACACCAAAGGTGGTAATGGTGTGATGCTAACCTGAGGCCGAGATGTTAGGCCTCGAGCAAAAATAAGTTACCAATTACTTTACCCTCCAAATTTGAACACGTCAACGGCTAGCATTGACATGGCAGCAGGAATAGGTAAGAAAGAAAGAAAAAATATTTATTTGCGGAATATGAGTGTTACAAAGATGTTACAAAATTATTTAAGCGTTCCTACATATTCTACCAACTTGTGGTGTGCAAATAATAATAAATAAGGCGATGCTGCCTTCTTACATGGTAGGCTATGTATGCGAATGTTTGAACATTTTATATTAGCAATCTAAATTTTGTTTAGAGAATTAAAAATCTCAGATTATCTAAAGCAGAATCACAGATGTTTAATAACATCGCAAATTTCAAACATTGCTCTACAGGGTACTGTAGTTTCCGGAACGACGTACGTTACCAAGGTCGAGTGGAAACTAAAAGTAGTATAGTAGTAATAGTAGTTTCCGCCCGACCTTCTTGGAATGCAGTCAAATTCTCCTGAAGATGCTACGGTTACCAAGCGAAACGTACTTTGAGTTTTTAGTTGTGTCCGTATTTTTGGTGATAACAAAACAGTTTATTGGTGTCTTGTGTGGACCTAGATACATTTGGGGTCTTTGACTTCCGGTTAGTCCAATTCACTTATAACTGTTTTTTTCCTGTTTGTTTTGTTTCATGCTATAATACGTATAAATTTCTTGGCGGAAAATTGCAAATAAAATGATTTTATTTGGATTCCTGCAAAGTAACGCCTTATTCTATCAATTAGCATTCAATATGTCTAGAAAATATTGTTAAATCCCGGCCGTCTGGCAACCCTATTCACAAGGGAAGTTGCGCCACTGAGTCGCCTGCAACGATTTATTGTGGCTATAAATACCCGTTGCTACTACACTTGACCGCATTCATCTTTATAGATTAACGTTATTTTGTTATTCCTGCCACCATGACGTTAGAGCTTGACATTGGCTTCTTATTACCGGCTAATACATACTTACACGTGGAAACCAACAGTAGCTCTTCCACCTTTTGGTTTTGACTTTCCCGTTAGTATTTTGCCATTAGTCAAGTAGAAATTTGCATAAAATTTACCAAAATCTGGATTCAATCATAATTAATCATAAGTCGTCAATAAATCATGTCAGGGTCTTGGGTTAAGCGGTAGCTTCGTTATTCAAGCTCATCTAGTGAAGTTTGGCAGCAGCGAGGAAATACACAAACACAATACACTAAATTCTTCATGATTATTTCATTTGTGCATTTTCACTGAACAAAATGGTACAAAATGCCACTAAAATTGACTAATTTCACTCAATATAAACACGAAATTAAATAATTATGAAAAAACTTCGACCATCTTTTCTCTCGATGGCGTCAAAACACTCGTAGCTAAAAAACTTCACTTGCAAATGCGTTAACCACTCACACGTCCGGACCTAATACCTATTATACCGTTGTCCGTCCAACTACGCGTGGCGCTGATTCGGTTGGTATCGCGCTCGAATGGTGTATCAAAAAACTTTTATAGCTTCTTAACTATAATATCTCGAGTAAATAAAAATACT
>NJDC01001529.1:139780-154506 GCA_002245475.1 Calephelis virginiensis
TGTAAAGAGGTCGGAGTTATAGGACTATAGTCGGGACAAACTGATACTAACCAAACATTCAATTATAATAATATCATTTTTTTACAAACTAAAAGATGATAATATTATGATACATTGAAAACAGTTTATTGGTGTTTCTTGTCTAGACCTAGATACATTTGGGGTCTTTGACTTCCGGTGAGTCTAATTCACTTATAACGCACTGTTTTTTCCTGTTTGTCATGCTATAATACGTATACATTTTTTGGCGGAAAATTGTAACGCCTTATTCTATCAATTAGCATTCAATATGTCTAGAAAATGTTGTTAAATCCCGGCCGTCTGGTAACCCTATTCACAAGGGAAGTTGCGCCACTGAGTCGCCTGCAACGATTTATTGTGGCTATAAATACCCGTTGCTACTACACTTGACCGCATTCATCTTTATAGATTAACGTTATTTTGTTATTCCTGCCACCATGACGTTAGAGCTTGACATTAGCTTCTTATTACCGGCTAATACATACTTCCACGTGGAAACCAACAGTAGCTAACACTTCTTCCACCTTTAGGTTTTGACTTTCACGTTAGTATTTTGCCATTAGTCAAGTAGAAATTTGCATCAAATTTACCAAAATCTGGATTCAATCATAATTAATCATAAGTCGTCAATAAATCATGTCAGGGTCTTGGGTAAAGCGGTGGCCTCAATACTCAAGCTAATGTAGTGAGATTTGTCGGCAGCAAGGAAATACACGATACGCTAATTTCTTCTGGACTATTTCATTTGTGCACTTTCACTGAACAAAATTGTACAAAATGCCACCAAAATCTTTTCTCTCGATGGCGCCAAAACACTCGTAACTAAAAAAACTTCACTTGCAAATGCAGTAAGATAAATGCATAGTGAATTAGTCCTGTGTCGTTCGCGAATGAATCTTTCAGTTGAACTTTTTCTTTCTTCCTTCACTCGTTCTGTTTCATTGCAAGTATATGACAAAATTTTGGACCCTTTTTTACGAAAATTGCGCTGACGCAGGAGCATAAAATTTGGCACACTTATAGTTTAGGTATAAGAGAAGTTCAGAACGCTAATATTTTTCAATAATAATGCTTACAAAGTACATTAAATAAATAAATAAAACATTCCCCACACTACCATGCATTTGACACACACAAACAAATATATTGATGATAACGATTAAAGATCACAGATGGCCCACTATAAAGTTTGGAAACAAAGAAGTTGGTCTTGAAAAATGAAGATGGCGTTCATCAACAAGATATTAAAATTTATTATGGTTTAATTTCGACCTATGAGCGACCACTAGTATCTAGTTCTACAAAGGCGTTAACGAGCTGACTAGAGAAAGTAGAGTTCTCGTTCTGCGTAATGAAAATGTAGCAGTGTCATTAAGAATTCTCATCGTTCATAGATAGTTAAATTCTTTTATACTTACTAATTCAATGAGTATAAAAAATATAAAACTTAGCTTCTTTCTGAAGTAGCTTAATTATATAAGTAGGTGCCTATATAGCAGTAGCCAGATTGGCAACTGTTGTTATCACAGATCATCTCAGCGATGTGGCTGATTTAAGCAAGTGGATTAGATTGAATAGAAATAGAAGAAAATACTGATCTAAACGAATGATTTACTTCGACATGTTCAGTTCCAATACAGGACACATTTGACGTATGACTAGGTAACAGCAATCCGGATGAGCTAAATACCAACAAGGCCACTGGTGGTAGACTGCTGTGCTTGCTGCACCCTTGCTTGTTAGTGGGGATCCATAGCCTTGCCTGTTCCTGCCGCCATAGTGACTCTGTCATGTTCCGACCCAGAGGGTAGGTCCGCCGATAGACTTGCACAAATGGCTAACATCACGGGGCCTGTAGTACCGGGCAACAAATACGGCTACGGTATCCTCTGCCTGTCGTAAAAGGCAGCTAAATGAGGACTGAGGCTGTGAGTCAACTGATCGGGGGGTCAGTTGGCTTAAAAAACAGCCCGGGAGGCAGCATAGCATGGTGTGACCTCATGCTGCTGTCGTCAATGTGCTGGTATCAGAAGATTGGGTCTTCTGAGCGAATGAGCCTATGGACAGGCGTGAGGGTAACAGCAATGCGTTCTTCGGTGGTCCCGTAGTCACTCGATATGCACAGATACAGGTCACCTAGTGGTTTTAGTAGAAGTCCGGCATAACTCGCCACTTATTTCGAAAGCTACAGGTATCCATAAGGATTTGCAATCGTTATAAAAAGAGGCCCAACATCACGGCCGCAGGACAGCGACGCACCTTTAACATCGAAGGTGTCTATGTCCACGGTTGTCTCTTAATCAGGAGACCCGTTTGCTTGTTCGTTGAACGCCAGGAGTCCGACTCATCTGACATGTATTTAATGTGCTGTCTCTTTTATTTTTATTTTATAAGAAAAAGATAGCACATAGTTGAACTTAATGATAGATGCTGCGCAGAATTAGCACTTATAGCTAGTTTGTAAACTTTAACAGCTTACAAGAGCGAGCTCGGATGGCTCAACGATTGTATTCCACACTAAAAATTTATTTTCCAGTACTTATACAATGTCCAATCCACCAAACAATTGAAGTTGCACTATCTGTCAAATAGTTAATTAAATATAATATACATTTTATAGTTTTGGTCCATAAATTGTTTAGGTATTAGTTTAAGTGTAGTTTATTTTTATTAACTTACTAGCTGTTCCGGCGAACTTCGTTCCACCCGTTCAGTTTGTATGGGAAAAATTAAATGTAGTTTTTCGAACTTTGTTCCGCCCATTCAGTTTGTATGGGAAAAATTAAAAGGTCGTTTTTCCTAGTTTTCTCGCTGTTGTAAGTGATGAAATGTAGCCCATGTTCTTATTCCGGTTCTAAGCTAGCTCTCAATTAATTTTCAGCCTAATAATACCGACTATCATGACTGATTCATCTTTCATATTTTTTTTGTTTTTACTGTTTTCAAGATGTATTCTGCTATTCGGGGCGAAGAAAAATCCAAATAATCAAAAACCATGAAAATTGGTCCAGCAGATCTCGAGTTATAAGTGTCGTAACAAACCCGACTTTCTTTTATATATATATATGTAAGATTTGTACACTACAACCAGAATAAATTTATGTTCAAATTTTCTCTCTAGGGTTAGCTGTAAGAAATCTCTTTACGAGATAAGCTCGTCTATTGTACATTTTTCTTAAAATTGCTGTTTCTTTTATGTTATTTCACTTGTGTACAATAAAGAATTATTATTATTATGTAATAAATTGTTATTAAACTAATAATTTAATTAAAACTTAAACCCAATTATTTGTTAAGAAATATTTAATTCTTAATGTAATGTCAGCTGAATATTGAAATTGCAAATTCTCATAATCAATCGTCTACGTGTTCTAACGGTCTGGCGTTGGACATGGCTTCTTGAAGTCCCGAGTTCGAATCCCGGGTTGGGTAACAAAAAAAATGTGTGTTTTAATTTTTTTAATAAAAATAACGTTGTTTGGGGTTGGTTATGTGGCCGGTTGGCAATAGGCTTGCCACCTGTCACATTGTGAGACTTAGTATCAGCTTAGTTTGTGCCTCTGCATACTCTTACGGGGATATGGGCTTGAAGATACCGAATTATCAGTACATATAGAAAATATTTAAATCTGTAAATCTATGCCAATATTAATGTATGGTAGGTACTTGGAGAACTAGATTGAAATTCCACGATCAAACCTAGTGAAAAAATGTTTGTATGAAAAGGGTGACGAGTGAATTCGATACTGTACCTACCCTGTAAGGGACTTGGCTTAAGTATAACTAAAAATCATCGAATGTTTTTTAAACAACTAATTTCATTTTTATTACATTTTAATAACATTATTTCTTATTATTTAAATTTCATATAATTAATGTAAATACTCATTTGCTGAACTACACTATATGTAAATTAAAAATAACAAGTTGTCGCCCATTAGTCGAAATTCGTCCATTTTAATATTTTAGTATCCAAATTTTACTATCTTGTTGATAAGAACGCCACCTTCATTTCTTAAGACCAACTACTTTTTTCCTGAATAGTTATTGCGCTATTTTTTATCGTTATTATCAATATATTTCTTTGTGTGTGTCAAATGCATGGTAGTTTGGGTAATGTTTTATTTATTGATTTAATGTACTTTATACACATTATTATTGAAAAATATTAACGTTCTGCACTTCTTCTACACATAAACTATAAGTGTGCCAAATTTTTTGCTCCTGCGTCCGCGCAATTTTCGTATAAAGGGGTCCAAAGTTTTGACATCACGTATTAATATATAGATTATAAAACTTACAAGACAAGCAAACGTCGCTACTACTTTACAGAATCCGGCTGGGTCCACAACTCTTAAACTGCATTTACTAAAAACTGCCAGCGGCAGAAAACTAAGAATTGTGACTAGATTATAGAGGTCGCAACACTCTCGTAGCTTGGAATGTGTTAAAGTCATTGCTCGCCAATATCGTGTTATAGCTTAGAAGATTGAGTTGCCAGTAAATTTACACAAGTTATGCATAAGCATTTCAGCTTTATGTAAACTCACATGTTTGTCTTTGGTGCCTATAGAGACTAATCGAATCAAATCCAATATTTTTATTTCACATAAACCTTACACGAGGCACCTGTGACGCGTCTTTATAATACTAAATTTACCACCGGATCGTAACGCGGCCACACACTAAATAAGTAGTAGGTATGAAAAACGGTACATAAGAAATTGTGTAATTTATTTACTGATTGCCTGACTTGTTACCTAATTAGTAATTCAACTAGTTGCCTTGCTGTTTGCTTGAATTGCTGCCCGAATGGTTGCTCGAATGGTTGCCCACCTAGTCCTCAGATTAATCGCCCTATTAGTTTCTCGACTGTTTTTATCTGACTGTTTGTCCGACTGGTTGCATGACTGGTTGCCCGGTATGTTGCTCGAATAGTTTATAGCTAAGTGATTACCTAATTTATTGTCCAGTTTGCAATAACTGATTTGTAACTACATTAAAAATTACTATTATTACAAGTAGGTAAAACAAAATCGAGACTCCAAGTGAATATTCTTGAAAAGTATATTTGAGAATGGATAATGTTCTTGTGTAAAAAAGTAAACACAGGATATGTGTATTTTTTAAAAAAGTAAATGCACTTAAATAATTATAAAACCTTATTTAATTGACATTTAAACAACCACAAAACAAATAAATATATATCATACATATATTCGGGTCAATACTTAATCGGGTAATAGTTTGTAATAAGATTTTATTCTAAGGCTCGTGTCTTATCAAAGATAATAACATCTCTACAACTTAAAATGAAATAAAAATTATTTATTTGCGGAATATGTGTGTTAAAAAGTTGTTATAAAGATATTTAAGAATACAACATATTCTACCACATTGTGGTGTGCAAATAGTTAGTTAAATTTTAAAAAGTTACATATTTCGATAAAAATGTACATTTAAATCACAGCACTCATTTACATTTTTAATAAACATTTTATTTATCTATGAACATAAGTTTCATAATTTATTATAAATTAATTTGAAGGTAGAATAATTTTTAGTCCTATCTACCGTACACTACCACTTGTTTTATTTTTTAACTATTTCCATCTGGTTTTGCTTGTATATACCGTTTAATTTGTTATACAAACACGATTATTTTAATTTCTTTTTTGTTACCAATTCACTTTAATAGGACTGATGTATAAAAATTGAGGAAAAGAAAGGAAAGGCGAAACGAAACGTACGTCGAGTACGGTCTGGTGTTCTATGTGGTAAGTTCTTTGACAAAGTTGGCAAAGGACGTGACAAGTGGTTTTGTTTGCCGATTTCGGACTCTATTCGTGTTCTGGTCGCGGAGGTGGAAGGTAGGAACTATAAGAAGGGTTGTCACATGCGAATGACGTAACAATTTATATTGTTTCCCGAGTTCTTCCTTTATTCGTGTTCTGGTCGCGGAGGTGGGTGGTGAAAACATTAGTGGATTGTCACATTCTATGTCATTTGGAGGATTATTTGCCACAACAGTTACACTACTTACGCGAAATTAGCAAAATAAGGACTTATACTACATCTGTTAAGTACAAGGAGCACTACATTTTGTAAAGTTTCCCAAACAAGCGTCAGCTGCGTCCTGTAGACAGCAAATCAATTGAAACTTCTTGTACCTATCCCAGATCACTCCATCCGACTCAACTTCAATCTATTCGAGATTAATTTGTAAACTAGAGCCGGTTTAAGTACTACCACAGTTTTGGGCAAATTTCTACTTCTGATTCCACGCTGTGACCAGGGCCGAATTAAGCACTACCGTCGCTCAGGGCAAACTTTATATTTCTATTAATCACAAAACCCCAGAAAATACGATATGCTTGCCGTATGCTTCCCTAGTATCTTTCCCCGTGTTGATCCTAGCTTTGCAGAATATACCATCTGCCTTGCTGTCAGGCAGCTCGTAAAAGGCGAGCATAGGCTCACCGTCTCTAACACCGTTTACGTCTGACTAGGTGGTAGAGTTTCGCAGCGACCTAGTAATGCCGCCATAACGACAGCGCTTGTCGTTGACGTATTCTGGTTAGGAGGATTAGGTAGCTGGTAAGCTTTCTAGCACTTGAGACCTGACATCCCGGCCTCAGGTTAGTAATGCACCATTACCACCTTTGGTAGTTAGGTGGTGTGATTTTTTTACCATCAGTAAATCCGTCAGATTTTTTGCCTCCCAATATCTTAACAAAGAACATTAAAAAGCAAGTGTACTGTGTTTCTTTTAACGGATGAGATGTTTTGATCCGGTAATAGATTTTAGACTTAGGTACATATCTAGACCCGTAATAAGAACGAACCGGTTAACGTGGCGGCCAAATATAAAAAAAAAAATTACATTCATCAAACTCTATTAATATTATACCTAAATGCGAATGTTTGTATGTTTGTTACTCTTTCACGCAAAAACTGCTGAACCGAATTATTTATGAAATTTAGCACACATATAGAGGGTAATATGGATTAACACATAGAATAGTTTTTTTTTCGAAAAAGGTTCATGTGGGACCATTCACCACGCGGGTAACAGCTAGTAAAATATAAAGCATAAAAATTGCAGAAAAGTCAATTCTTTATTTCACCTAAGCGTTATCGTCTGCTAAAAGACACTTCTATAAAAGGTTTTAGCTATAAAATATTTCATATTTTCGTAGTTCCGTCTAAGATGGTGACATTATATATAAAAATGGCGATATTTCATCTATTTCCAACTTCTAGACCGTTCTTAAATAAATCGCTCATGCTTCAAAGCTTATCGGCGTGTCTCAGAAACTATGTAACATTGACGTTAGTAAGAACAATCTACAAGGCAATGCCAGGGGCACCAGCTAGTACAAAATAATGTTGCCCGGGGTTGGATGTTGGGCCCCAGTTGTACCTCCGCGCATGAGACAATTAACCACGCGAGTACCGCCGCGGGCCACAGCTAGTGTTATATATCTACTAGCTGACCCAACAAACTTCGTATCGCTTGACGTAAGTGCTTCGATAGTAGCGCAGTCTGCCGGACCAAATGTAAAACATTCCAAAATCAACGACTACTTGCAAATAAAAAATTAAATAAAAAAACCCTTTTCCGTTGACCAAATTGCGAATCTAAACCATTCTCTAATCCCCTTAAACACATACAAAAAACTTCATCAAAATCAGTCCAGTCGTCTAGGAGGAGTTCAGTGACAAACACACGAACACAAGAAATATGTATATTAAGATAACTATTTTTATAAAAAATAAAGAGGCACGCAGAGCCTGAGTGTTACACGAGATACTGTATAAAATATATAGTACGCTTTTCATTATAGAAAAACGAAAACATTGTCGCATATAATATCGAGATGATTTATAGATATCCATATTTCACTTCTTCTGGGCCCAGAAATGAACCTCTTTAGGTTTTATTGCTTGGTTATAACCGGGACAAATACCAATATCGTTTGAAGTAACGACAGTCGTTCAGATCATTTACTCTGTTGAATAGAGTATTGGAAAGGAACGATTGATTTGTGGGTTGTTTTTGAACTTTTTATGCTTAAAGAAGAAGCAAAAGCTAAAAACATCTTTATGTTTTCCTTCAAACATTGGTTTTCAAATTTTCAGTGTACATCAGATCAAAGATATTAGAATTAAAAAATGATGATTTATATGAATTGATTTTCACGATTTACGTATCATACGTTTTCTCATTTAAATATCACTTACATTTTTTTCCTGAATAAATTGAATTGTTGAATGGTTGTGCCCTGAGTAACTAACTAAGTACGTTTTGTTTTTTAAATAAAACTTGTTAATCGAGAGAGAATTTTGCCATTACATTTTTTAACACACTCCACAAAAAAACCACTGTATGTTATCGCCGAATTTTGTACTCTGTTCTTCGTGATTTTTGTTTCGCCGGTAAGTATACTTTATTCCCCAACTAGTGTTAAAAGAATGTGTCTTTAAACCTCACTTTGAGAAAAAAATTAATCTAAATCTGGGTATAGGCTTACAAAAATCACTTCACTTATCACTCTCAGGCTTGATTTCCGATAGTGCTAGGTAGGATATATGTGTAATTTCTTTGTTTAAGTATTTAACAATATTACAGTGTTTATACATTTCTATGAATCACTATTTTTAGCCCCCGACATAATATAGGGGTGTTAAAAATTTGACGAGTCTGTGTGTGTCTGTCTGTGACATCATAACTTTTGAACGGATGGACCAATTACGATGCGGGTTTTTCTCTAAAATTGGTATGATTAAGATGATTTTTAGTATTACACTAGCTGTCCCGCCGAGTTTTAATCCACCCATTCGTTTGTATGGAAAAACTTAAAATATTGGTTTTCCTAGTTTCCTAGCATTTTTTCCTTTTTTCTTATCTTTTAAATCTTCCGTCAAAAAATCAAAATTCTAACTGCATCATCAGTCTATATTTGAACATTTAATACCCACATGTTCACAGAAATTCTAGTTCATTTAAAAGAAAATGTTATATACACTGTGTCAATACAAGGATTGAAAATAATCTTGCTGTGCATGTGTATCGTCTCCATCTATTAAGTAAACCATTCTTTCATAGGCAAATGTATGTATACAGATCTACAATAAACTTCCCAATTATATGAAAGAACTTCCAATAAATAAAGTAAAAGTAAAGTAAAGTATCTTCACGCCCATATCCCGAAGAGGTAGAGGCTCAACCAGGGCACTCACGATTAGCCGAAGACAACAAGTTCCACACTGTGATAGGTGGCAAGCCTATCGCCAACTGTGCACGTATCCTATCACGAGCAAATTTTTTTTATGAGAAAATTGGAAAACCTAAATTTTCTGTTATTGCCCGACCCGGGTTTCGAACCCGGAACCTCATGCAGTCAAGCCCAACACCTGAGCCGCTAGACCACGGAGGCGATACTCCAATTTATAAATTTAAGAAATGTGTCAAATGTAAATTAAATAAAAAGGGTTATTATAACATTGCTGAATATTTAGCTGATAAGACTGCTTCGCTTATAAATATAATGTATATTTTATATTTTAACTATTGTAAACATATTTTAAAATAAGAGAAAAAGGCAAGCCCGCTGAGTTTCTTGCCGGGTCTTCTCAGTATGCAGGCGCGTTCCGATCCGATGGTAGATTAATTATTAAATAGACGCGTCACAACTCACAAGTGCCTTAAAGATTTACGTGAAATAAAGATTTTTGAATTGAATTGCATTGGAATTCTTTTTTTATGATATTGAAAGCCAAACAAGCAGACGGATTTCCTAATGGTAAGTAATTCCCGCCGCCTAGAGTCACCAAAGGTGGTAATGGTGCATTGCCAACCTGAGGCCGAGATGTTAGGCTCCGAGCAAAAGTAAGTTTACCGGCTACCTTACCCTCCGAACCGGAACACGTCATAACGTTATGGCGGCAGGAAAAGGTAAGGCGGTGGTACCAATCCGGGCGAGTCGCTGCGAAACTTTACCACCTAGTCAGATGTCATGATATTAATACGTAAAGCAAAAACTCTGGACCCCTTTTTACGAAAATTGCGTTGACGGAGGAATATGAAATTTGGCACACTTATAGTTTATGTGTAGGAGAAGTGCAGAATGCTAATATTTTAAATGATAATGTTTATAAAGTGTATTAATTCAAAAAATAAAACATTACACGTACTACCATGCATTTGACACACACAAACAAATATTATATTGATGATAACGATAAAATATCACAGATGGCGCACTAAAAAGTTTGGAAACAAGTAGTTGGTCTTGAGAAATGAAGATGGCGCTCTTACCAACAAGATATTAAAATTTATTATGGTCGAATTTCGACGAATGGGCGACCACTAGTTCAAATTAATCGAACAGTTTTTAACGCCGTTTGACATTTTAAAATTCGTACAATACGATACTCTTTTATATACATTATTAGATAAACATTTTTAATTTTAGAGTTATTAAAGTCATGAATATGACTGATATTTACGAATTGAGAAAATACATTATTATTTTATATTAATTTATTGATTTTGATTTTTTTTAATAATATTATTAGGGTGAAATAAAAATTATGAATATTAGTGCCTTTTATCACCTGTAACTAGCGTTTAACGCCACAGTTGTATTAAATTGGCAACTCGCCGTTAACATTTTATAATTATAACTTGTGCTTTTCATTATTAATTGTTTTACTTATTTGCTTTTTAAGACAATATCTTTCATGTTTACTGCTAAAACATAAAATTACGTTTCTTCGTAACTCAAACACGGAGTTTATTTGAAGTATCCTTATTTGTCTCTGGAAGCTGCCCAAACCCTCTATTATAAGCCAATAGACGTTTAAGATTTTTATCGTAATCCCTAACAATATACGGGGGTATCAAACAAAGGAGGTCATGTTGGCAATTTCTAAAAGATAATCGGAACAAATGTGAAAGAAAAGTACTGAATTTGCTGATCTTGATAAATATATTTATATCTATCTATGTATCTGTATTTATATCACTTCATAGTACATAGTATAAAAAAAGTCTTCCCCGTGTTGATCCGGGCTCCTTTGCAGAATAGACTATCTGCCTTTCTGCCAGGCAGCTCGTAAAAGGCGAGCATAGGCTCACCGTCACTAACACCGTGACATCTGACTAGGTGGTAGAGTTTTGAAGCGACTCGCCCGGATTGGTACCATCGCCTTACCTATTCCTGCCGCTATACTCTATAGCGTCATGACGTGTTCCGGTTCGGAGGGTAAGGTAGCCGGTAAACTTGCTTTTGCTTGAGACCTAACATCTCAGCCTCAGGTTGGCAACGCACCATTACCACCTTCGGTGTCTCTAGGCGGCGTGAATTTCTTAACATCAGAAAATCCGTCTGCTTGTTTGCCTTCCAATATCATAAAAAAGTGACCTAACATCTCGACTGCAAGACAGCGACGCACCTGTAACATTTACTGTGTCTATAGGCCACGGTTGCCTCTTACCATAAAGAGGCCTTTAAGCGTGTTCCCTAAACTATCACATAAAAAAACTATTTGTAAAAATTCAGCTCAAGAAGAGGTGGAATGAACTATAATATTAAAGCAGCCAACAACTTGGGTTCAAGTTTGTAGAATCTTATGACAATCCTTATTGCTTGGCAAAATTATGCAGAATGGACATATTTCTCGTCTACATGCTGGACTATATTGACAAAAAAGCGGATATTATTCTTTGAATAAAGAAGGCACTTTTAGGTTCTTCGCTTTAAGGAGGTGTATATATATTTTCTATAAATTAAAAAAAAATTAAAATTTTTTTAGAAAGGAATTAAAAATTTCGCCACGGGACTTGAATCCTCAGTAGCTCAATTGGTTAGAGCATTCGTCGGCTTGAGACGAAAGGTTACAGGTTCAAACCCTGCCTGGGACGAAATTTTTTCTTTTTTTAAAATTTACAGAAAATTTATCCCAAGCACAGGGCAAGTGCTAAAATAAAAATATGGTGTATATATAATAGGCATAATAACATGTATAGTACTACCATTTAAATTATGCGCGTCGACTTTAAACTTTTTACTCTTTTTACTTTTATTTTTAAATTGGCTGACATAATCTAAATTTAAGCGAAATAACTAATTATGTAATTACAACTTTATATAGATACTAGCTGATCCGGCAATCATTGTTTTGCCATATAACTAATTAAATGACGATTGATCAGTTATCGATCCGGGATAAAAAAAATATTAAATTACTAAAATAACTATTAAAAAATAGGGGTTGGTAATAAAAGGATGAAAATTTAGGGTTGTATGTACTTTTATATGCTGTATCATAAAAAAATAAAAACAAAATATTTTGTCTGAAATATACAAAAAAAATTTAGGTGTGGACCACCCTTAACATTTAGGGGGATGAAAAATAGATGTTGGCCGATTCTCAGACCTACAAAATTTCGTGAGAATCGGTCAAGTCGTTTCGGAAGAGTTCAATTTCGAACCCCGTGACACGAGAATTTTATATATTAGATCTTTAAAATACATTCGGATTTCCGAAGTTTGACGAATATATCCGAAGCGCGTAATTTAAATAGAACTACTGTACAACATAATACTTGTATCAATAACATTGTAATAAGACTTGTGTGTCACTATTTTAAGAAAATTTTCAGATCTTTAAAGTTCAAAGACCTAAGTCTATATACTCTTGGGAACATGATTCCCTTAACCACCGTTTTCTTTATTCTTTAACGCCAAATTTGACATCCAATAATCCAGAGACAAAGAATCGGAATCGTATTTTCTGATTCGATACTAAAATCCCCCGGGACGTCTCTACTAACAATAATGGACTGTCACTTTGGTAGCAGACGTGATCTAAGTACGTGCTGTTGGAACTTACTTTGTTTCATATTATTTTACATATACATTGTGATACTGGCAATCTAGTGTTTGATCTCGATTTTCAAGTTTTATATTTTGAATTATAATAAAATTTAAAATTAGAATATCTTCTACTTCAAATTTATAAGGTTTGAAATTATATTCAATTTCATCTTTTTCAAATTTATAAAATTTTAAAGTACGCAAACTTGCTTTTATCTATATATTAATACGTGATGCCAAAACTTTGGACCCCTTTTTACGAAAATTGCGCGGACGCAGGGGCATAGCATACAATTTGGCACGATTGTAGTTTATGTGTAGGAGAAGTGCAATACGCTAATATTTTTCAATAATAATGCTTATAAAGTACATGAAATCAATAAATAAAACATTACCCACACTACCATGCATTTGACACACACAAATAAATATATTGATGACAACGATAAAAGATCACAGATGGCGCACCATACAGTTTGGAAACAAAGTAGTTGGTCTTGAGAAATGAAGATGGCGTTCTTATCAACAAGATATTAAAATTTATTATGGTCGAATTTCGACTAACGGGCGACTCCTAGAATATATAAAAATACTTTACTGTTTGTTAGTCTCCCTAAAACTTGAGAACGGCTGAAATTAGACAGACCGCTGTCTAATTTTGGTTTTAGATTATTTGTTCCAGTCCAGGCAAGGTTTAAGAGACAAGAAAAGGGGAAAACCTGCGAGGAAATAAGGAAAACCAACATTTTAATTTTTCCCATACAAATTGACCGGGTGGAACAAAGGTCGCTAGGACAGCTAGTACATAATATAATCTGATGAATCAATGACACCAATAAATACCAGCGTATGAAACTCAAACATAAATTATATCTAATTTGTATGTAAGGCATCTTACACTTAAACCAAGTAAATATGGTTAATGTTACTTACAAAAATCATGTTCTCCATACTACAGAAATATCTTTAATACGGAATAAACTTATCACAGCAAAAATTAACATTTGTCATTCTAATAGTAACTTACAAATAAAGGTACAACCACAGAGTATATATGCATACTTCGTATGATAAAATTAAAAATATGAAGTTAGTACATTAACCCCCTTACTAATAAATCTTACGCGGCTGTTGATTTGACGTGTAACTTCATTGTTTGTTAGCAAAAGTCAAGTTACACACCAGATCAATGGGCGTAAGTAAGAGGGAAAATATATAGCGGGTAATCAAATACGTAACAATTAAAAAAAGAGAAGGGGGAAATGTGTAAGTACATTAATAAAAGTGTGATAATTAATTGAAGTTTTTTTGTCATGATAGTATTTGTAGGATAATTTTGGTATAATTATATTTTCATTTTGAGGGAAAATAAATATGTTTATTTGAATTATTATACATGAAATGTACAATTATTTTTAAAATAAAAGGGTGAAATCAAAAATAACCTATTAATGTCAATAATAAATACAAATGTAAAACAATTTAAAGTAAAAACCAAAAACAAAAATTAAAAGCCTTTAAGTTTGAAATAATGACAATAAAAAAATATTTTTGTTAAGTTAGTCACGAGGTGTTTTCCTCCAGATATTGTCAGGTGCCGTAGTAATCTTTTTTTTACATTATTTTAGTTTTGAAGTGAAACTTCTTTAGAATTGTTGTGATTTCAAAACGGGTGCAACGGAAAAACGACAGGTAAGAGACACAAATATATATTCGTCTCATTCTTTTGTCGATTTACTGAAGTTTCCCTTCTATCGTGAGTGAATCGCACACACATCTTTTTTATAACATATTTAAATGATTTTTAAGGTAGTGATTGAA
>NJDC01001529.1:154981-222677 GCA_002245475.1 Calephelis virginiensis
TTTGTTAAAAATGATGGCCTTGAGCGATGATGCACTATCGTGATTCGGAATTCGAGAATTTTCTTTTTATATGTATTTTCTTTTTCGTTGAATTTGCTGCCTTAAACGCTACAAAACACTTAAATAATATTCATTACTTACCGTTTATCAGTATTCATCAAATTTTTGTTTTACTGCTAGCGCACCTTGTATATCCTCTAGAGCAGAGGTTCCCAAACTTATTTCATGTAACGCCCACTTTGAAAATCAGTTGTTTTGTAGCGCCCCCCCCTCGTTTTTTTCTTGTCAATAACCTCAATAACATATTTGTTGCGCCTAGTTTAAAAAAAACATTTTTTCAAGATTTATACCGACCCCCTCTAGGCTTCCAGCGCCCACAAGGGGGCGTTATCGCCCACTTTGGGAAAGGCTGCTCTAGAGACCGGAACTTTAAAAAAAAAATGTTTTATATAAGTACAAGGGGTGGCACGGAGACTAAGAAAACTTTTCCGGTAAGTTTTCGTCTATATACTTAAATAAGTACATCGGGATTATGTCCTCACCCAAAATTGCGCGCCAAAATTCATGGTCGCCGAAAACAAAGAGAACGGGTTTTTTAAAAGTCTATGTACTCGTCTGAGGATACAGGGTCTCTAGAGGATATTATTTCTAGCGCATAGTATGTATATTATTTCTAGCCATAAACTAACTGCATTCGTAGCTGGTTAAGTTTTAATCTAATATCCGTAACCTAAGCTATCCGGAATCCGAAAAACTTACACAGCTGTAACCTTATCTGTGATCAATAATATTTTATTGTCCAGATCTGAATCCAGATCTTAAAGGACAATGGCAGAATATTGCCTGGGTTTGTGTTACCATCCATAGATTTCACTAAAACAAAACAAGTAGAATTATTTTGAACGACTTTTTAAATTTTTAAATTTTTTCTTAAAAGTCGGAGTTTATTTTTTTTTATGATATAAAAGCATATCAACTTATTTCGAAGTAGGTGTAACATTAAACTCACGGTGAGTTATTAATAAACACGGAGTAAAGTACTCCAAGTTTCAGCCTTGTATGTCAATGTGATACAGACCATAAAATCAACTTAATTTTACTCCTATGTTAATCCTATGTTAAGACGGCAATGATTGACAATGGTGTGACATGTACAAATACTAACAGTATGAATTTATTGTATCGATTATTAAATGAAAAATCGATAAAATTTAAGATCTAGTGTTGGTTGTGTTTTTAAAATAAGCTTGATTGAACTCAATTATTTCATGTTTAACATTGATATGAATAAGCTAATTGAAGTAATGCAACATTAAAATCCAATACAAATGGTATACATAATCGTCAAATCGGCTAAATGTTTTATCGATGTTACATTAAATGGAGTGTAATGTCACAACTCTACTATCGATTTTGGCAGTGACAGTTTGACAATTAGATGTTGTTCTGTGGTTAGATGTTACAGAATACTTCTCAAAAAATTAAAGGAAAAAAAAACGCGCGAACTTTATAACTTTGTCATTAGCAAAATCATCTTCAGTAGGTTAAATGGAAATTATATAAATAGAACAGAGTATAATTCTTCTCCGTTTGTCGTTTCGGTTCTTTTTTGTGCGTGTATTCATATCTCCAAGTAGCGTTGCGTAATATTATATACAGCCTATAATAAAATAAATGTGGATAGAAACATGCAAACCAGTTTTTAAATCAAACTTCATAATAGTAAAAAAAGAGTTAAGTTGTGTTTACTTCATTTTATTTGTTGTTTATTCGTGAAATGTTTCATTTAATGTTAATCTAACATATTAATAAGTCATAGGATAACGACATACAACATGACTATATTCATTCAGAACCTAAAAATCAAAACATTTCAAACTCCGGAATCTTTTTTTTCGGCTTTCCCGAATAAAAATAAAATAGCTTGTAGACTCAGGTACTATCAACGAATCTTAGGCATATTTTTCTCATACGGGACGCTTCAATTTGATCCCAGACAATTTTCACTATGGAAATCCTTTCACATTTTAACGTAATACAGGGAGTTTTTGTTTATTGGGCAAGATTGCACCTTAAAATAGTATATCCATTTGGATTGATCATAGTACATAAAAGTAATTAAGTAAGTGTTTTCACGCCCGTATCCCCGAAAGGTTAGGCAGAGGCACAACTATGGCACCCACAACTAGCTGAAGACACTAAGTCCCACAATGTGATAGGTGGCAAGCCTATCGCCGACCGAGCACATATCCAATCCCGAGCAACATTTTTTTTATCGGGAAATTGGAAATATCACATTTTCTTTTTGTTGTCCGACCCGGGAATCCAACCTGGGAACTCATGAAGTCAAGTCCAACACTTGGACCGCTATACTACTGAGGCGTCTAAAAATAGTAAAAGTGGTAATTGCTCCGTTGCGCACCAGAAGCCCTGACTGAAAGTATCTTGACTAAATTATACTCTTCCAATTGAAACACAATAATAGCGAACAGTCATATCCTGGCGTTAGAAATAAATAAGACTTTGGTCCAGCCTCCTTTGCAGAATAGACCATCGCCTTCCTGCCAGGCAGCTCGTAAAAGGCGAGCATAGGCTTACTGTCACTGACACCCTGACATCTAACTAGGTGGTAGAGTTTCGCAGCGACCCGCCAAGATTGGTGCCACCGCCTTGCCTGTTCCTGCCGCCATAGCTTTAGTGCTTGCCGTTGACGTGTTCCAGTTTGGAGGATGAGGGCCGACTCCCTTACACTTACTTTCCCTTTAAACTTACTTTTGCTCGAGGCCTAACATTCAGGCCTCTGGTGGGCAGCGCACCATTAAAACCTTTGGTGTCTCTAAGCAGCGTAAATTTCCTACCATCAGGAAATCCGTCTGCTTTTTTGCCGTGCAATAAAAAAAGTTGTCAAGGGCAGATTCTAAAATCATAAATTATAGTTAAACGTTACGTCCTTGTAAAATCGGAACATGTATATCCGGAATTCGGAGGCGCAACTAGTTTTAAAATAGTATCAAGTTTATGACAAGAATATCTTATCAAAGTAATATTTTTAGAACGATTGTTGTTTATGTTCAGAAAAGCAATTAGAAATGTCCCATAATCCGTATATCTGCGTATTTCAATTGCCTCTCGTAAAATTTGAACGTTGGAACTCAAACTTAGATTGCTTACTTATATTTTAAGATGCTGTAAAATTTTATAACCAGGATGTACTCGTAAAATGGAGAAAACATGATTTAAGATCAATTTTAACATTCAAGTTTACAATATGGAAATAAAAGAAAATTTTGCTACATCTATAAGGTCTTTCCAGATTGGAGCTCGAAATTGTGCCTATGCACTCTGAAAATACGAACAATATACAACTGAAATAAAAAATATAAAAAAACAAACTCAAAATAAAAAAAACTGTCACATTTCAATATTCCATATCATAAACTTGTTCAAGTTCAATGACCTCACGTGATGTATGGATATCAGCTGTGAACGTGCGTCGCCGCCCGGCTTTTTAGGGATTTTTTTTTGTATTTTACCTATGTATGTATTTTTACAGATTATATCTTAGGTAAGTATTCTAAATCTATTGATTGACATATCGTTTTGAGAAAACATTGTTTAACTCTGCTAATTCGATGGTGTGAGCGTAGCATATGGTTGTGTACAGAGCAGTTTTTCCCCGTGTTGGTCTGGGCTCCTTTGCAGAATAGACCATCTACCTTCCTGCCAGGCAGCTCGTAAAAGACGAGCATTGGCTTACCCTGTACTAACACCGTGACATCCTACAATATGTGGTAGAGTTTCGCAGCGACTCGCCTGGATTGGTACCACCGCATTATTTATTCATGATACCATAACTTCCAATGCTTGCCGTTGACGCGTTCCGGTTCGGAGGGTAAGGTAGCCGGTAAATTTACTTTTGCTCGATGCCAAACATCCTGGCCTCAGGTTGGCAACGTACCGTTACCACCTTTAGTGCCTCTAGGTGTCGTGAATTTTTTACCATCAGGAAATCCGTCTGCTTTTTTGCTTTCCTTCTCATAAAAAAGTAGCAGAAAATCTACCTCATCAAGTTACCAACCTTAAGCATCAGCACAGATCTAATCCCGAGCTACATTTTTTTGGAATAATACAATTGGAAAAACCAAATTTTCTTTTTTTGTCCGACCCGGAAATCGAACTCGGGACTTCATGCAGTCATCTGGACCGCTGACAATATTTGGCACTGTTGTAGTGGAACAGGTAGTAGTAGACTTACATAAAAGTAGTATCTCAACACCTCAACTATAGAACAGCGACGCAACTATGATCTATGGTCTCAGGAGGGTCATGTAGTTGTTCGCAGTATTTTCACAAATAAAAAAATACTTCGATTTCGAAGCATTTGCGCTTCGAAGTCGAAGTTTTTTTTATGCATGGAATGTGAAGCCATTGTCGGTGGCCCACACTGCTTACGTCTTACGTCGCCTCTGTTTCTACTTTATACTAACAATCATATATAGCAAAGGAATTAAATAAAACAAAGACATAGAAAAAATACTTTATATAAATTTATACAACAACCATTTTCAATTAAATTATTTAGCATTACATATTATTCACATTATTGGAACATTATCTGATAGCATGGAATAAAATTTTATTGACACATTTCTACAATAAATTACGAATAGCCTTTAAAATATTATTTACAAAACAGTAAGACAGGCACACTGGTGTTGGGTGATTGCTCTATTATGAAATATAGGGTTATACGTTGTTTGAAAACAATAATTGCTACAAGGATATAATTAAGCAGATTTTTTAAACAACTAGTACATGATATACAAATTATTATTAGTCTAGTCAAAATAAATTCCCTTGTATAGAGTAGGTTGCATTAATTGCACTTTGGTTGAAACATTGCACTTTGCCATATGGTAGATATATCATTTGTGGCCTTAAAAATAAAATGTCATCAATTGAACGTATACTTTTTTTTATTTGAGAAAAATATAAAAAAAATTAAAACTATAATTAATATTTTGGTGATTTTGTAAACAGTGGTTTATGTATAAACGATTTACCCACAATGGTAATAATATTCTGTAAAAAGTTATATTTTGAGTGGATAATTGCTTTTTATATACAATAAATTGTAGCTCTAGAACAAAATACGCGCGTAAGGTGTTATTATATATTATTCACATAACTATATAGAAACATCTATTAAAATTTCACGTCGGGGTCTGTGATAATTTTTTAATTCAGTTTTTATATTTTTTTTAATTAAATAAATAGCCTAATCTCATATTGTCAAAATTTTAATATCAAATTACCATTAATGTATTACAATACATCCATACTATTTTCTAAAACATAAATTTGCAGTGTCTTTAATGCAACCTTATATCTTATATTGACTGGACTATATTCTCATTTCTATTTTGATTAAGATTTAAAACAATTATACAAATAAACGTTTGTGTAAGTAAAATTATTCCATTCATAATATCATGTCTTTAAATTTAACACTGGACTATAGTTTAAGTCGGAAAAACACTCAAAATATATTCATTGGCGTTAGTTATATAACTGCCGAAAATTCGATCACCTAAACTATGTTAATACTTTATTACAGAATTGACTAAAACACAGATATAGCGACGAGTTCTGACTCCATACAATGCTTCGATTTGGAATGAGCCTATATATATGTGTATAATAACTACATAGCTAAATTTTAGATTTTTTACAACTTTTAAATTACAAAGGAAATGTTTTTATTACCTTTTGCTCTATAATGTTATGAAATTTCTTATTTTTAAATTATTAGCAGGGAAGCCCAAGAAGGGGTTCGTGGGTTACTCAAGCGCATCGAATGACAATATACAGGGTGTATTTGACATCATAACGAAAAATTCTGTGGTAGTTTAGATACATTTCTTCGGACTTCAATATTCATTTTACAGTTTTTGTCGAAAACGAGTGGTTAAACATTCAGCAGTTTTTCAGGCCGACAGGTATAGCGAACAAAGTATATGCATTAAGCCGCGCTTTGGAAGCTGTAAGTACCAACCTAATAAGCTGTTTTATTACATTGCAGTTTTTGAAAATTAAAAATGAAAATTATTTATTTGCGGAATATGTGTGTAAACGAGATGTTACAAAAATATTTAAGTATATCAACATATTCTACCATATTTTGTCGTGCAAATATTTTAGTATTTATAAAAAATATAATTTAATTACATGTAATTTAACTTTTAAGCCAATTAGTTATATTTATAAAATGTGTTATTTTAGTTAAAATGTGTTATTTAATAGATATGAAATATCAGCTGTCGAATAGCGTTAGATAGTATTTAATAATAGTGAAATCAATAAAAAAAGTACGAAATTGAAAAATAAATGAAAATTCCTACACAAAATTCTAACTACATATTATGCATGTCTATCCATGGTTGCATTTTTCGCTACGCCGTCATTTACACGGTGTATTATGGGAGTTATTTATTACCATAGTTTATCACTTCTATCCTATATAAAGGTAGTCTTTCTAGGTACTCCTTTTTCCCCAGTACCTCATGAAAAATCAAATAGGACTATAAATTTGGGTTGGTAACTAAATTAGCATCCTACTATAAATACATTTTGTTTGCAAGCAAGGGTCGATTCTGGTATAATGCTTAAATATATTTTTTAATATGAAATAAAGACAGATGTCCAATTCAGTCTAAAAAGTAAACAGTTAAAAAACAAAACAATCTATTATGCTATTGTTTCTTAAATTCATATATTTTCTTAAAATCATAGAATTTAATAAGAAATAATATAAATTACTTGCACGTCTAAGTTATATAGATTCAAAAATATTTTTTTTAGTTTTTGGCATGGGCTTTAGCATCTGGCATAAGTTAAGTTTGATTTTGCATCAAGTTACCCAATTTTTTAAAGTGAAAACTTCTTTCGCGGCGTTGCACACTTTTTTTGGAATGGGTAAAAACTTCTAAACTCGTAAGATGGCACAAGGCGCTTGCGCGAATGTTCGTGTTGTCGTGTTTGTAAACGTTAGCGCAATAAATGAATATTGTATTCTATCACATAAATGATAGTACTTTCATACTGATAATTAAAGCAATTCGTGCAAAATTATTCTCTAACTATTCCAAAATATCAAAAATGAACAACGTTAATATTAAAGTTTCCACTTCTGCCGGCACTCCCGGAGTGCAACCCGTCGTTTTTTTTATGTAACATGGCTTAAAATTTATAAAAACCGTCGTAATTGAAAATCATAGGTGTCTGTATCTTGAATAAAGCGGTGGCCTACTTAATCAAGTTTATTTAGTGAGATATTGTGGTAACGGTGAAATAGACGATATACTAATGTCTTTAAGAATACTTCACTTGTGTACTTTATCTGAACAAAATTCCATCAAAGGTAAACTAAATTTAGTCAAAATGTACACGAAATTCTATAACTTCGAAATGCGACAATTTTTTCACTCCAAGTTGCAACAACTCAAATAATATTTGTTAATTATCTTTCCTTTTTCGACAAAAGCTTCCAATATAGGAACGCACGTCTTTTTAATTCATAGTAGTGGTCGCCCATTGGTCGAAATTCGACCATGACAAATTTTAATATCTTGTTGATAAGAACGCCATCTTCATTTCTCAATACCAACTACTTTGTTTCCAAACTTTTTAGTACGCCTTCTGTGATCTTTTATCGTTATCATCAATATATTTGTTTGTGTGTGTCAAATGTATGTTAGTGTGGATAATGTTTTATTTATCCGGATTACCAATTTATTTCATTTAATTGTAGAAGCTTTCAGTTCGATGGTGATTAGATTTTTTTTATGATATTGCAAGGCTAACAAGCAGATGATTTTCCTGATGTTAAGTAACGCCGGATAGAGACACCAACGGCGGTAATGGTGCGCTGCCAACCTTAGGCCGGGATGTTAGGCCTCGAGCAAAAGTAAGTTTACCGGCTACCATACCCTCCAAACCGGAACACAATGACGTTATGGCAGCAGGAATAGTAAGGCGGTGGTACCAATCCGGGTGAGTAGCTACGAAACTCTACCACCTAGCCAGATGTCACGGTGTCAGTGAAGGTAAGCGTATCTTCGCCTTTTGCGAGCTGCCTGGCAGGAAGGCAGATGGTCTATTCTGCAAAGAAGCCCGGACTTACACTTATCTTTATCTTCCATAACATTTTTTTATCAATATCAGTTTTTTTCAACAATTTGTTCTCTTGGGAGAGGCTAAGACCTTTGGTCATGCTGCCTCATCTTTATAAAATATTTATAAAGATGAGGCAGCATGACCAAAGGTCTTAGCCTCTCCCTCTCTTATTTTGTGGGTTGTTCTTATATTTTATGTCTTTATTTTTTATCGAATAGTCAATGTCGTTATGGTTGTTTATGTCAGTGTCAAAAGTAAAGCGTTGTTGGTTTTCCCTAAGCTCACCGAGTAAGAATGGCGGCAACGAGAAAATACACGATACACTAATTTCTTTAAAAGCACTTCACTTGTTCAATTTGACTGAACAGAATTGTATAAAAAGGACCAGAATTGACTTATTTTACTCAATATGTACAAATATGTACTTCAATATTCACATGTGAATATTTACATGCTTCAAAACTTCTTTTTAAGTACTGTTTAAATTATGCGCTTCGGCTATATTCGTCAAGTTTCGGAAATCCGAATGTATTTTAAAGGTATTTATGTAGAGTTTTTATTACATAATTAATCATTTCGATTAAATTTAGATTAGTTCAGCCAATTTAAAAAAAGTATAAAGTGTAAAAAAAATAAAAAGTGTAAATAAATAGTAGTACTGTATTGTGATAACACTTGATATAAAGTAGGTGGCTAAAGTGATTACAATGGGATAGCAATATTGAGATTTGAATAGTAATTATTAAAACAATAAATTTTAGAGAATATTTCCCCATTTGAGTCTGACATCATTAATCTTATTCAAATTTGTAATAATTGTACGGCATGACACTGACATCACCTTTATCAGACCTTGGGCTCCTTACAAATAATGACAGAGAAATATTACTTAGACTACTAGGGAGGAGTAGAATATTATGTCATAACAAAATGAAATGATTATAATATTTGATGATTAATCATGACATTTTCATGCTTTTTTTATTTCAATGATTTCTAATTTTTTTGGGTGTTTATTTAAATGGAAAGAACTAAATACATACGTTTACTTACAATACATCTTGTATTTTTACCTCAAATGAGTTTTTTTAGAAATTCACTAATCTGCCTCTAACGGCTAAATTACAGTTGAAGAAAACATGCCGCTAGCGGTAACTTAATTAAATGTTAATTGTTATGACGTAACTTTATAGACATACAAATAAAAATAATAAATATTTCTGGACAAGTTACACAAATTGAATCTAACCCCAAAGTAAGCAAATTATGTTATGAGTGTTACTCAACGATTCTAATACATAAAGTACTTAAATAGATACCAGAATAAATTAAATAATCACCCACATCTGGAATTGCATCTAAATTTTTATCACACAAATACACCTGTCGAGAATCGAATCCAAGCCTCGCAGTTGGTCAGTGTAGTTCGGCGTGTACGCTAGCCACTCGACCAACGAGGCATTTAAAAAAATAATGTGTTCTATACCATTTGTTTAATCTCACTCAAATACACCAGTATATTCGCAACTGATCTGTAATCTTATATGCTAAAGAACATATGTATAAAAGGAACTAAAAAGTTACGACAGAATAATTTAATAATTTAACAAACAGCCGTTGGTGGCAGGCTAGACACTTTCTATTTTCTATGCTATTTAGTTTTTTTTCTCAGATTTAGAATTTAATTAATTTTATTTACTGTACAAAATACAGATGCATAAATTTTCTGATGATATGAAATAAACGACACCTATAGATTCCGGTCTCTAGCCAACCTGAAGCACAAAAGGGAGCTACGTCAGTAAGGTCACTTGCTCGCCCTTTATTCTAGCAGTCTATCAGAGATGAAAAATGTTCAATTAAGGTTAGAATGATTAATACGCCATCGTATATATATATTAATACGTGATGCCAAAACTTTGGCCCTTTTTACGAATATTGCGCGGCCGCAAGAGCATAAAATTTGGCACATTTATAGTTTATGTGTAGAAGAAGTGCAGAACGCCAACATTTTTCAATAAAAATACTTATAATTTGATACACACAAATAAATATATCCTATTAATATTATAAATGCGAAAGTTTGTAAGTATGGATGTATGGATGTTTGTTACTCTTTCACGCTCGAATGGCTGAACGGATTTGTCTGAAATTTGGAAGACAGATAGATTGTGACCTGGATTAACATATAGGCTATTTTAAATCCCGATCGCACACCGGGTTTCTGTGAAAACGCGGGCGAAGCCGCAGGTAGCAGCTAGTTGATGATAAAGATAAAAGATCCCAGATGGCGCACTAAAAAGTTTGGAAACAAAGTAGTTGGTCTTGAGAAATGAAGATGGCGTTCTTATCAACAAGATAATAAAATTTATTATGGTCGAATTTCGACCAATGGGCGAAAACTAGTTTTAATTAAGCTTCAAATTTTTCACTATTAGAGGATAGAGTATTTTCTTATTGGAGTATTGGAGTATAGAGTCTTTGGATTGCTTTAAGATGTGTTTAAAAAAAACTGTTTTACAAATATGTAAAAACACTAATGAACAAAAATAATAAATGAATAAATAAAAACAAAAAAAAACAAAAAAAAATATCTATAACGCTATGTCGCTTGTATTAACGTTTCTAATTATTTGTAAGCAATCAAACTGATATACGATTTAGACGAGATGGAGAGAAAAGATGGACGCAGGTTTTGGCCGTTTTTTGTAATTATTGAATTTCATGAACATATTGGGAATTAGTCAATTTTTTGTAGCATTTTATATATTTTTATTTTAGCACTTGCCCTGTGCTTGGGATAGATTTCTATAAAATTTATAGAAATCATTTTATATATATATAGTGCAAACGTCAAGAGGTTTATGAAAAATGTTATCGATGCTGCCAAATCACACTCAATAAGTTTAGGTAAGGATACTAAAGCTTTACCTATCGTGATATGACCGATTATAGCAACATACATTTCGAATAATTTCCAAAATAAGTAATAATTAAATATATTAAACTTGACTAATGGCAGATGCTCACGCTCATGCCCAACCTAAAAAAAAACAAAGCGACCTGTGAAATGTCAATATTTCATTTGACAGCTCCCGGTAAATCAAACATTTCAAAACTCGAAGCTTGAAGAGGATTTGATACTGATTTTTAAGAGGACGTCGTCCTCTTATTTTGTTCTTATAGTTATACTACATACATATTCTTAAATACATGATAGAAATGGTATTGTTTTTAACAATCATATAAAATTAATTTACAATAAAATTCTTAAATCAGAAAATATACACAATAAGTAATAACAAATATTTTTTGAAGACAATGAATATAGCAGAGAAGTTCACGGTGATCCAGATCACCATGGCCTCTATACTCCATAGATGTTACAGGTGAAAATGTAATGTAAGGGTAAGGGGTTATTATTTAAATAAGTTAGTAAACGTTACAATTTATCTTCATCGTTATAAGTATCTACCGTCCGCTGTTGCAGATTGCCTTCTTCCAATAAACACAAGTTACATGGTGTTCAAATTTGACAACGTATTTGTATACACAGTGTTTTTTTTTGAAGAGGAATTAGAGGACAAACGATTATTATTTAAATAAATTTAAAACAAATAAAATGGTCTATATACAGGTTGACGTTTAAAGTACCAGCCAAATTTTGAAAAACGATTTGGAATCGATAACACTTTCGATCTATGAAGTAAGTACTTAATAAAGAATTAAAAAAAACAGTCCTATTATTATTGTAAATGCGAAAGTTCTTACGTTCGTTTGTTTGTTTTTGTTATTCCTTCACGTTCGAATGGGTAAACGGTTTTGTCTGAAATTTGGAAAACAGATAGATTGTAACCTGGATTAACATAAAGGTTACCTTAAATCCAGATCGCACAACGTGTTTCTGTGAAAAAGAGGGCAAAACCGCAGGCAACAGCTAGTTCAATATTATGTTTATTCAAAGCAAAATATGAGTTATATGGTTACAACGCAAACGAAGCATAAAACTGGTCCATACCGACCGCAGTCGCATTCACAGGTTGTTGACGTCATGACTCGTACTAGGTACGGTGTTTTTGAGGACTGTCTCAAACGAATGTTTATAAAAGTAAATATCACAATTTGGCAATAATTCTTAAAACGCATGCATACTATTTAAACTTTTATCTCCTTATGTTAAAATTTGGCCAGTCCTTTCAAAGTAACCCTGTGTATTACCATATACAGCAGCCTATCCCAAAGTGGGCGATAACGCCCCCTTGTGGGCGCTGGTAGTCTAAAGAGGGGCGGTAAGAAAATCTGAAAAATTTGTTTTATTTAACTTTCAACGAGACAAATATGTTATTAATGAGGTTTTTGCGGAAAAAAACGGGGAAGGGGTCGCTACAAAGTTGATGATTTTGAAAGTGGGCGTTACATGAAACAAGTTTGGGAATCTCTGATATACAGTATGCAGTTTTTTAATTCTTATGTATAATGAAGCTTTTTAATTCTTTTGATTCAATTTCGTCTTACCATCGACAGTATAAACAATTTTACAATAATAAAAAAACCTTTAAACTGTTGATAATAGCCACTTAGATATTATTAACTTGAAAATTGAACCCCCTTGTCTGTGTTGATTGCACATAGTAAATACAATATCTTGTGTATTTAATAGACTTTTAATACTAAATTCACTGCTGCCTTTGTTTAAAATTTATGGAATAATTAAAAAGCAACAATGATGATTATATTTATTTTCCTCGATTTTTCTGGGATTCCATTATTCAACCCAGACTTGATTGCAAATGCAACTACCTCGAAAATCTTCCAAATATAAAAAAACGCTTCAGAAATGACAGAGGACTTTGCTTTACATCAATAAAAAAATATAGAAATATAGATATATATAGAAATAACCTCCTTATTTTTACTAAGCCGGTTAAAAATTGTGAACAAAGTTAGTCAATGCTGTGGAGATTTTCAAAGATAATATAGATGATCTGACAAATAAACGTTGATATCCGGTTACTTCTTACACATAATTTGTGTCATTGCGTTCTTATTAATACGAACAATATTTGACATACAACTTGTATGTAGTCAACTGTACACTCGCCTGGAATGCGTCCCCTCTGCCCCTCCCCTGCGCGGCACCCAGCATTCGCCGCAAGCGCTCAGTAGCGATAGCATCCTCTTTCTTTCTTTAGGTTTTGGCCTTCACGTTAGTATTTAGCCATTAGTCAAGTAGAAATTTGCATCAAATTTTATATCAATTTCAATTAATTTTCATAGTCATCAGTCATAGCTCGTCAGGTAGTCATGTCAGGCTCTTGGGTAAAGCGGTGGCCTTTTTACACAAGCTCATGTAACGAGATTTGGCGGCAACGAGAAAGTATACGATATACTAATTTCTTTATGATTATTTCATTGGTGCTCTTTCACTGAACAAATTTGTACAAAATGCCACCAAAATTGACCAATTTCACTCAATATTAACACGAAATTCAATAATTATGAAAAAAACTTCGACTATCTTTTCTCTCGATGGCGCCAAAACTCCGATAGCATCTTTGTTACCGTTATCAAACCGATATAGTAGAAGATCCGAACCTACATCGACTTACACCGAGCTGATAATTAAATAAAACATATTTTTTAGTCTAGCAAGTATGTTAGCAGTCACATTAAAAGTGGGTTGCCTAAACAAATCCTGGACCGAATATTATTAATTATTAAAAAAACTTTTTTTCATGTTTCTAATTATTTTTCAGGCAACTCTATATATCAACATAAATTGTAATAAAAATTTTAATAAAACTACACATAATATGTTGATATATTTGTTTATATTTTCCGATCCCGTGAAAGTAACTAGCATCTACAACACTGACAGCAATTATCTGTTTATACTAGGCAATCGAGATAAATAACAGGCAACCCAACTTCTGCAACTTCGTCTTATAGCTACTTTATGTCGGGATAAAATCTTAACATTGCACCAATTAATTATTAAAAAACATTTTAAAGAATAAAAAAAAAGATTTTTTTAGGTAACCCATTTGTAATATATCTTCTGATATACTAAATTTTCTACAAAACCGTTTTCATCGTATTATCAGCTCGGTGTAGGTCGACCTAACTTCGGCTCTTAGACTAATATTTTATTTAGATAAAAATAATAAATGAATGAAAAATGACAAATGACGTCACAGCGCGAGGTGGACAGTTAATTCGTACAGGTTGTACTTGAAGTTTAAATAAACCATAAAAATACGGTGTTATATAACATAATAATATTTAATGACTTAAAATACTAAATAATAAAACTGTCCTGCGTATAAATTATTTAAAATTATAAAGAATTGAGGTTTTGGTTTTAAGGAAAACATTTATAATGCTAATCCACTGTATTTTAACACTGCTAAAATTATGAAAAAAACATTGAAGATTGTTGCCTGAATATTAGGTTATTATATTAGGTTAAAATGCCTGCCTGGTAGATGAATAATGAATATTTTTCTATATACAGACATTAATATTTACATAGCTATTAAATCACAGCTCCTGATTGAGATTTTATAATGTACATTATTAAATTTAACAGTTAGATTCTGTTATATTTAGCTTCCGAATAAATACAAAAATTTTTTTTTTTTTATAAATACAAAGGTTTCAAAAAACAATCTACGAAGGACAAGTTTCCACATTCTTCAAACTGAGTCTTTATCATGAGTTACAAAAGATTGCGTATCGAAATTTACAGTGCTTTTAGTCTAAAAATTTACTTCTCCTAGTCACCAGCAGAGGCATTGCTCATAGTTTTCATAGAAATGATTTACGGAGACGCTAGCGAAAATAGCGCGTAAACTCATATTAAGGGTTCTATTAGTAAACGTTATATCTTCATCATTTTAAGCATTTATCGCTCACTGCTGTACGTTGGCTTCTTCAATGAACACAAGTTACATGGTCTACAAATCTGACAAACGTATTTATAATTTGTCTAGATTTTACAAAATGAAGCAAATCCGATTCCAATTTCCAATATGAATCGAGATTCAAGAGTAATCCTACAGGTTTGAACCCACAACATTCGTCTTTCTTAAGTTTTCCATATTAAGCTTTGACGGAAAAAGAGGGTTATTATGAGATTAATGTGTCTGTGTGTGTCTGTCTGTGTTATCACAACTTCTTAACAAAGGGACCAATTTCGTTGTGGATTTTTCGTCTAAAAGCTGAACTAATCGAGATGATTTTTAGCTGTTTTACGGACAGGTCATAAAGCATCTTTACGCCTGTAATTCTGAAGTGATAGGCAGAGGCACAACTAGGGCACTTACAATTAACCTAAGATACTAAGTCGCATTATGTTATAGGTAACAGGATTGTCATCTATCACATTGTTGGACTTAGACTCGTCAACCGGGCACATTTCCGATCCCGGAAAACGTTGTTTTCTATTGGAAAATTAAAAAAATACATTTTATTTTTGGTTATGCGACTCGGAAATCGAACCCAAGCCCTCACAAAGTCAACTCCAACACTGGACCGCTAAACCACAAAAGGCGAATACAAGTCCATGATAGATAGATGACCTGTCGGGGTTAATTATTTTTTGATTATTTTGTTACTGTAAACTTTGGTATATCGAACTTGTGTGGCACAGATCTCTCTCTGAAACTCTGAAATTTTTATGCAGCGTAAGTGATTTTAATATCGCTTCGTTACTTTTTAGCAAACTTTTTTGTACGATAATGGAAGGCAAACAAGCAGAGGGATTTCCTAATGGTAAGAAATTCACGCCGCCTACAGAGATCAAAGGTGGTAATGATGCGTTGCTGACCTGAGGCCGGGATGTTAGGCCTCGAGCAAAAGTAAGTTTACCGGCTACACGTTAACGGCAAACATTGGACGTTATGGCGACAGGAACAGGTAGGGTGGTAGTACAAATCCGGGCGAGTCGCTGCGAAACTGTACCACCTAGTAGGATTTCAAAGTGTTAGTGACGGTAAGCCTATGCTCGTCTTTTACGAGCTGCCTGGCAGGAAGGCAGATGGTCTATTCTGCAAAGGAGCCCGGATCAACACGGGGAAGAACGAAACTACGAACAGTTGAAGGATTACGTTTCGTTTGATATAGGAACGTGGCATTAATCTCCTTTGCGTACGTTTGTTCAGATAGTAGCAATTGTCCGGGACGTGCTCGGGTGTTGAAGTTGACACTCTCTTCCACAGGAACTATTTGAACTAACGGAATTCATTATCCCGTATATCGCTCTTTAGAGAAAACTGATACTTTTCTAAAATGAAACGAACTCTACGAGATTCTGTATAAATTTTAACAAACAAACAGACAGACGGACAAGGATCAAAAATAATCTTAAAAAGTCTCTACCTCAATAATGTTTATTTTAAATGTTAGTAAGTATCTCCACGCCCGTATCCTTGAACAGGCAGGCAGAGGTACAACAAGGACACCAACGATTAACTAAATATATGCACTTAAGTCTCACAATGTGGTACGTGGCAAACCTATCCCCAAACGGATACACATAGTACATCCAACCATTGTTTTTAATAGAACAATGAAAAAAACTAATTTCAAATCACTCGACCCGGGAATTGAACCTAAAATGTAATGCGAACGCTACAATTTTTATCTAAAAATGTATAATTAAAAAAAATAGTAACATTTAAATATTATCGATATCGATAAACTTTAACGTCAATCTCTATAATTTTATTCGTAAGCTAAATACAGCGGGATCTAAAAATCTACTACACTAGTTACTAATTATTTGAGATCACTTCAGCTTTGGTTTGATAAGTAACTCTCTTTTTACTTGCAGTCCGTTTTATCGAGGAATGTCGGCTTTCAGCGTCCAAACTCACTTCACTCACTGATTCAGAATCTGGGCAATACACTGTTTCAGGGCAGACATGTCTTTCAAGACATGGCGCTGGCTGGTCAAAGGAAGATTTTTGTTCGATTGCCCTTAAGGGAAAACAGTCATTTTTCAGTTTATCGCCGTTCCTTTTTGGTTGAGAGGAGCGGCGTTCGCGGCATCAAGAGCACCTGGATCGTGGTGGTCGGATAGAGCCTGCTCGAGTTTGATGTCACAATCGACACATCTCGTGCTGAGAGACTGAAGAATACATCATTGTCGTCACGGGATACTGAAAGATAAATCATAAATTATAGACATATTAAACATATGCTACACTAAAATTTGGAACCTTAAGAAGTCAAGTCCGAGATCGCACCGCTAGACCACAGAGGCGATAGCTGCTATTGGTAATTAATCTATGTCAATTACGTCAGTGCTTGGCATTCCCGAGCTCTGGTTAAAAGAAGGACAGCTGATGATCGTTTCTTCCTGTGAAGAGTTTATGTATGTTTGTCGCGATTTCAAAGCAGGTAAAAAACCTTCAAATGAACTGGTTTTCAGCCTGCGACCTTGTATTAGTGAACTACACAATTTTAATTAGAAATTTTCAATTATCAACCTTATGAAAAATTGAAGAATCTAATTTCGAAATTGGTGGTTTTTTATTTTGTGGGGTAGATTTACCAAAACTTTACTCTGGCCTAAACCAACGTGCAAACTGGGTCATAAATCATTGTCATCGGACCTCTCGCTTGCACTTGCAGGTCTTATGGCACTACGCTGGTGTTGTGCGTAACAGGGAAAAAGGTTAGTCGATAGTCGATAACAGCCGCTAGTATGATATAAACTTAAACGAATGTAATTGTATAATAATAAATTAATTTATTGTATTAACAACGTAATAACTTTTACATAGGTAGGTACTTGAATGATACTTAACGAGTAGTACGAGCAAGCGGTATCCGTTTATTGGTAACGACTAGTTTATTGACAAAGACCTGTGCAACATTTTTAAGACCCTATGGTTTTAATGATTTATGGCCCTGTTCGCATGTTGGTATTGGCCGGAGTATAGTTTACGATTGCCTACTATAGCTATGTGTATGCCAAATTATATTGAAATCGGTTCAGTATTTTATGCTGTAAGATAAATCAAATTCAAATATTTTTCCTTTTAAATATTCAGATGAATATTTTTATTTTTTATGAAAATTAGAAGTCTTATACATTGTCCTATTTTCACTCGGTATGTAATATTGATAGTATATGTAATTATAAATATGTATTGCTGTGTGTGTAAAATTTTACTGTCAGTGAAAGTTAGGAGAGATTTTATCGAACAGCCAATAAAATTTTATGGATGCTGTAAAACTCCTGAAAAATTACAAAACGGGGTTAAATGCACCACTAACCGGACACTGAATAGGGATGGGAGCTATATATCGATGTTTTTGAATTCGTTAACAGATTTATTATAATATAAGTTTTTCAAAACTTCACTTTTGATTTAATATTCTACGTTTGTACGCCATGCAGTTAGTAAAAGGCGATTGGATGATTAAACATCGTGATTTACAAATAGTAGTGTTTTACGATACCTTAATCACATTAGTATTAACTTAGTTTGGAAGGTTTCTGATTGTACAACATTCACGCGTCTATGGACACCAGGGATGGTAATGGTCCGTTACTAACTAGAGGCTGGGATGTTGAGCCCTTGACGTAAAAGAACGTGACTTGCAAAAACTGCTTTATTAATAATTCAATAGAAGAGCTGTGTGTTTGGTCTCTGTTTTATAACATAAAAAAGTGACAACCGTCCACGTTAGAGTAATAGAGACACAGGGCGTTTACCAATGTATACTAATTGTCAGTAAACCTCAGTTCAGTTAAAATAACAGTTAGTAAATTTGTCTCACTAAGCACATAAAACTATTGGTTCCAACCAAGCTGCAGCCAGTCCTCGCTTTTATATTTTTATAATCAAATATCTGATTGAACGTCACTTCGTTAGCGTAGAAAGGTAACGATGTTTATACGAATTTCAAATCCGTAGTCCTTATTGTGTTGATTGTTGAAAAATAACCTTTATTTGAATTAGTATCTTTAGTTGTTTTCATACCGAATTTCATCAAGATCGGAGAAGAGGTTCAGCAACGAAAGCATAACAGACTTTTGCGTTCATAATATTACTATAGCTGGATATTTACCCATAGTTTTATTTGTTAACATCGACATTATTTAAGAATCTGCATTACCAACTAATGGAACGTGACCTTTGCATATTGTACATCAAGCTACAATATCGATGAAAATGTCACGGTGATGGAACGACTCTCTAACGGTATGGAAATATTGTCGAGCTATTTTGTAAGACACGTCTACACGACACGTTTGGGCAATTTTATAATCTAGTGAATATGTACCTTGCTTCACAAATATTACTAAAAAGATCTTTTCAAAAGATTTCAGAGACGAAAATAACGGGAAACGTAACTTTTATAAAAAGTAACAGATTTGTTGCTATCCTTAAAAATATTTTTGATATAATTAATTCATTCAGTGTTATATCCAGAATAAATTGTAGCTAATGTACAATATTTTTTATTGTTATTTTGGGCTAAGCTTTTGATTAAATATACAACTACCCTATAAAATATATTATTTGCCAAAACAAAATGTGCGATTCCGAAGATACTACTAACATCGTAAAATATCTTACGTCACCAACGGCTCAATTACAAAACATATATGACTCCAAGAAAAGACCTTCAAGAAATGAACATACTTATTTCTGGATGAACGGTAATTCATATGAAATCGGCCGGATTTCTGTAGGCAGTGGTGATCACTTACCGTCATACCTCCTCTTTATTAAAAATAAGTATAAGTAAAATAAAAAAAAGGATCTAAATTTATTTATAGTCATTAAAACATTAAAAAGGATATTAAATTTACAATAATAAATTAGATTGGAAACGACTGTGAAAAATTAAATAAATAATAATAAACATGAAACAATTTAGTTAGTAAAAAAAATCATCCAACATCAACATTCTAAAACGACTTTTATTGGAATACCAATCAACGATAGGACAGTAATTTAGTCCATGCAAAAAAGTGTACAATTTAAAATTTGCGTGGCTTCAAACTTACTGAAAGGTGGTATTGAAGGATATACATGCACTTCTGGAAAGGCAACAAGACAATAAATCTGTAAAAGACAACAGCTGAGATAGGAAGTTGGCTTATGAAGATTTAGGAGACAGTATTTCTGGGGAAGGCGACATTTCAGCATTGCACAGGTGTAGCTCACGTACCTCCAAAACAAGATAAATTAACTCCAAGAAGAATTAAATATTAAGTGATTCTTCGTAAAATATGTCCAAAGTTAGGGAGATATCGAAAAAGGCACTTGAAGTGAATGGTGAGGTGCTGTTGAGTCGCTATATATAAGTCTGCTCGCAGGAATTCTGTCTGATAGCTTGGAGTTCTCCAGTGGAGTAATAACGACGCGTAGTACGCCACTGAAATTAAAAGAGTTTAGTCCATGTAAATGACAGTAAATTCGCCGTCTTCCAGCGAGAGTCTTAGGAATAAAATTAAACAGAGGTTCCCAAACTGGAGATCTTATAAATTTATTGTAGCACGAAGCTATTTTATCGGTGATGTGGATTATAATCATTGTTGTACTAAGGTTATTTATTTTATTGGTATGTTGTAAAACAGTGTTTATTTTTGTTTTTAGCTCTCGATTAAAAAAGGCGTGTTTTAAGTTTGACTTGTCTTTGCGAGTGAGTTTTCGTTTGTGGCATCATAACTTTTGAACGAATGAACCAATTTCGATGTTGATTATTTTGTTTGAAAGCTGACATAATAAAGATGATTCTTAGATATATTACAGCATATTTTTAACGTTAGTGTTATTTATTTGGTCTAATACAATAAATACCACGAGACAATATAAGATATTTATAAGATTGTTAAATAAAAATATAAATTGTAAAATAAGATACTCCGTATAACATACTTATATTATGAGCATTGTACACTATGAACTAACAAATATTATACTATTGTTTTTTGATGTCCGTGTTTTTACACACAGACACATTATTTTTATATTTTCTTGGATTAACTGCCGGTTAGGTCATTTTCACGGTTCAAATAAATTTTTGTTTTCAAATTTACATGACTATTAAACTACTGTCGTATATATGACATCTTTTATGTACCTACTACAAGTGTAGGACAGATTGATATATAAAGAAAACTAAAAAATTCAATTTTAATGATTTCTATGAATCCATATCATGTACACGATTCGCTTATGGAAGAGTATAAAATATGAAATTTTGTTTAAACAAAGGCAACCTCTAGACGCTAACGTTTGGGAACCCCTGGTTTTAACATGGACTTTCAAATATAGTACACAAAATGTTCCCTCGTATTCTTGTTAGATAAAAAGCATAATAAATATTCCCTTTATTGTTCTAATTATATGTCTCATAACAAAAGGCTTCGTGGTTTTAAAGATAAAGGTCTTATGAATATTTATTACCTGTGACTGTTTGAAACGGAGTTGTGGTTGGTATTTTCTTCTTAAGTTTCTTGGGCAGCATACACATAATATTCTAAGGAACGCCCTGTAACAATGAAAATAAATTGTTGAATTTATTTGTAACGAAAGAAGGTATTATCTACCAAATTATTCATGAAATATCGTCTAACATTATGTAATACTAGCTGTCACCCGCGACTTCGTCCGCGTGAACCAAGAAACATCTTCATTGAGTTCAGATCAGCAGCTCTATCGAAGTGAAGATGGTTAGACAAACATTTTAACACAAAGAAACAAATAAAGGTCGCACAGTTGTACAGCAACAGTTTAATATTATGACTGAGCGAGCGCGAACAAATTTTTTCCCACATTTCTTAGACATGAATTTGTTAAAATTAAAATATACAACTAATTTGGTGGAAGTGAAAGTGATTTAGTCAAGTTTAGCCATAAAAATCTTTACAGGACACCTTGTTGTTCGGCAGTGGGCGCTTAGTTACAGGATTTGTTTGTGGAATATCCCCTCTTGTCACTTCCAAAAAATGATTGGGTACTCGAGAGCGTCATAGAATCTATGAGTGTCTGAAATCCTAGTAAGCATGCCACCGTGCGCCTGTAAAACAATGTCCCGAGACGCAGTTTCTTCGCTACTGACCAAAGAGTATAATAATATACCTATACAGCTACTGACTATTACGGCAGCTATTTAATTTGTGATGGGAGCATTGAAACGTCGCTCATGTTGACCACGTAGTACGCGATGTGGGTGAATGACTACTTTAAAATCATTATTGACCATTCTGTCTCTAGCAGTTTTAAACTCATGTACCAAAATATTGTAGTCGTGAAGCACTCTTTGTAATTTTTGTACAATGTTTCTGTCTAGCCCTTGCACATTCTTAGTTCGCCTATCTATTTGCGATTATTCATCACCCATAAAATAAACTTGCAAAATTTGTGGTTGCACACTGGCTGCTGAAAGTAATGAACTGATACTGTGGTAAACTTGTCCTCATATCCTAAATTTCGGGCAAAATCCTGACATTAACATAATTTTGTCTACTCCAAAAGAAGTCATATGAAAACAGGTATTGTATTTTCATATATTTGTCAGAAAACGATGAGATTCATCAGTTTCATTAGAGAAAAGCTCTTTCAAAGGTTGAACAGGCTCGTCTATAGATCGAATGGCTATTTTCCCGCCCGAACAACACATACCTGCTGCTTCCTCTTTCCACTTAAGAGCTCCGCAATATATGCAATCTGTACTCATTGTTTTTATCTTTATAAGCGTGTGAGTTTCATGATCAAGAGTTGCAGCTTTACTTAAACCGCCCCATGTGTTTCGTGTAAATGTTTGACGATGCTATGCTGTCCTCAGTAACATTGCGCTTTCGAGATTTAGTTTCTGTGGTTCTTTGAGACGCCATATAAGCCGCTTGCTGTTGACATCGATCTAGGGATGCTTCTGGAGTCTCCGAAGCTCGCTGAGACAGCAGATACTCCACATGTCATCGACGTCGATCTTTGACGTCGATCTCGAGTCTCAGAAGCCCGTTGAGATGACATGAGCTCCGCATTTTGTTCCCGTCGAGCTTGGGACTGTTCTGGAGTTTTAGCGGACCGCTGAGATGCCATAAACTCCGCATGTCGTTCACGTCGGGCTTGGGACTGTTCTGGAGTCTCTGCAGCTTTATGTGCCGAACTACGCAACCTACTACTAATTAACCTACTCCTAAACGTTATTCGTATAATATTGTAATGAAAAACCAAAATAATATTTTCACTGTAGAGTGAGCGTACTGTAGAGCGTAAGCTGATTCACTGTAGAGCGTAAGTGTAGACTTACGCTTAATCGCCTCTGTGGTCTAGCGTGTCTGTAGCGATTCACCACAGGACACATGAGGTCCCCGGTTCGAATGCCGGATCGGGTAACAAAAAGAAAATTGGGTTTCCCCAAATTTTCTAATAAAAAAATGTTGCTCGGAATAGGATATGTGCCCGGTTGGCGATAGGCTTGCCACCTATCCCATTGTAGGATTTAATATCTTCCCCTAGGCGTTGGTGCCCTGGTTGTGCCTCTGCCTACCTCTTAGAGGATATGGGTGTGTCGATACTTTTACTCTACACTTCAGCTCGAAACGAACAAAAATTTATCTTCACTACATAGTATAAAACAGAGTCGCCTACTCTGTCCCTATGTCCGCTTGTATGCTTAAATCTTTAAAACTATGCAACGGATTTTAAAGCGGTTTTAGATACAGTGATTGAAGAGGATGGTTTATAATATGTATATTTCACAATCGTGCGAAGCCGGGGCGGCCGTATTGTACATTATGTATTGTACATTATGTATTGTACATTGTATATTAACTAAATGTACAATCCTCAAAAAAAATCAAATCAAAATCAAAAAATGTTTATTCGATTCTTTTTTGTACATTAACACAATGCGATCGGAGTCTCCTTTTAAGTGCAAGCGCACTTGTGTTAGGTGACACCGCTCTTCCATTTCTATCTATCTATTCCAATCCTATCATTAAAAAAACTACTATTATTAACTACTGGTATTTTTACACAAAATAATAAAATAGCTAACCTACACCTAAACTTTAATAATATAATAATCTAATGAACAAAACAAAATAATCTATTTGCTCGACACCTCAGCTCGAAACGAATCCAAACTTATCTATCGGTGATGACGGCTCCTCCCTCGCTCGCTTTGCGCGCCGCATCTTTTAGGCGCTTTTTATATTCCGTTTAAGTGATAACTTTTAAAATGTTTGTTCAAATTACATAGTGTAAGAGACAAAGTTTATCTACATTCAATACGTAAAGTAACGAATGTATTAATTTTCGTAAGAGTTCGATAAATATTCTTAAATGTGCATTATTAAAAATATCCAATTAAATTTTATGTTTGGTTCACTATTTTGGTCATAGTGACTTACACATAAAAGATAGATATATGCTGTCGCGGACTTTTATTTGGAACTATTAAAGATAAATAATCCTACAGTAATTATCTTTGTGTAACGAGTGTCACGCCAATATAGCTCTCAGGGGGCTGATTTTTGACTGCAAAGTTTGATGAAAATCCGTTCAGTAGTTTTTGCGTGAAAGAGTAACAAACATACACACAAACTTACAAACTTTCGGATTTATATTCGACCATAATACATTTCAATATCTTGTTGATAAGAACGCCATCTTGATTTATCAAGACCAACTACTTGTTTCCAAATTTTTTAGTGCGCCATCTGTGATCTTTTATCGTTATCATCAATATATTTGTTTGTGTGTGGCAAATGCATGGTAGTGTGGGTAATGTTTCATTTATTGATTTAATGTACTTTATAAGCATTATTATTGAAAAGTATTAGAGTTATGCACTTCTCCTTCACGTAAACAATAAGTGTGCCAAATTTTATGCTCCTACGTCCGCGCAATTTTCGCAAAAGGGGTCTAAAGTTTTGGCATCACGTATTAATATGTAGATATCATAAAATAGCGTCTTAAATGTTAAATTAAGACAGTGTAGTTTGAAGCTCCTTCTCGAAAATGATTTTTGGTTTAAATTAGTTTGAAATGAGTAAGAATATGGTCTCAACATATTGATATAAAGACTGTTTTACACTCTCGTAGTAGTCTAGTTATTTTTGACCCCCGACGTAAAACCTAGGCGTTATAAGTTTGACTTGTCTCGGTGTGTGTGCGTGTGTATATTTGTGGCATCATAATTTTTGATTGCATGGGCCGATTTCGATGCGATTTGTTGTTTAGGAGTTGGCGTAGTTGAGACGATTTTAGTTACGTGTGGATTTTTGAAGGTTGTTGAAAATTTCTAATTTTAGTATTATAGTTAATGGATTATTTAGTTAGATAATGGATTAAGGGGTAGAGTGATGTACAGAAATCCTCCTGGATCGGTTTAAAAGCGTCAGTGTTCACTTTTTTCATGATCCTTAATGGGAAAGACTAGTATTTGTATTGATAAAAGTGTTTTACTGAACTATTTTTAACACGCCTTTATTAGCTCGGGCTATATGTATGTGTGTATGTAACGGAATCTTTGAGCTCAATTTTTACCAGTTTTGAGAAGTCTGATAAATTTGAAACTTTGCACAAGTATCAAGGGTCGATGACAATACAATAATATGGTACTGTCGAGCTGATCTGATGATGGAGCAGGAAAATATGAACTAGAACTACATGGTAGATGATCGTATCATAGCCGTGTTTGAACTTGTTAGAAAGGTCTTGTAATAAACGTTGACCATGATTAGGTTTCAAGGCCTGATGATAAAGCCGGAAGATAGGCACTAGCATTCCATGATGGAATATCCTATCATAGCCGTGTCTGGACTTTTTAGAAAGGTCTTGTAATGAACATTGACTACGATTAGGTTTCAAGGTCTGAATATAATAATATGGTACTATCGAGCTGATCTGATGATCTAGCCGGAAGATTTGAGCTGGAATTTCATGTTGGATGATCGTGTCATAGTAATTTCGGTAACGACGGCGAGCTCCTAATTCCCCTGCCCTGCCCTGTAATAACCACCGTAAAGAAATTGGCACAACTACTTTGGGCCAAAACACATAACGCCGCGCTGCTAAAATCGTCGGTTTGCTTTTGCGGTGTTGTAGCATCATAGACATGTCTCTGCCATGAAACCTCATTAGAAACTTATTGATTTTTGTTATTAAAATTCCCCTGTTTTAAATAAATAAATAGTGCCGCAGCTCTACGATCAGCAGTGACGCTACTGCCGATTCAAGCGACGCGGCGCTGCACCGCGGCTATGTGTTTTGACCCTACTAATTAACTAAACCAAACTGTTTCTAAATACTGCTTTGTTTTAATGTTTTATTGTTTAGTTAGAGATATTCAAGTTATAAATTTCTACCTTTATTAACAGAACCTGATTTGATTACATGTAACACTCAGACCTCAGTTCGCAAGTCACTTTTCGAAAAACAACTTTTTTCAACAATTTTTTTTCAATAGATTACTGGACATGAAATAAAACATAAAAAGATAAAAGTGCGTCATCAAATAGCAACTTACTACTAACATCTTTAATGTATTTAAACGACAAAAGGACAAAACCTTTAGAAGCACTGTCCCATTTGTTAGATATCTCATCACATACAGTACATAGACTTTCATTGCACTGAAACAACATTAACTTCAACTTTAATACATCGAAATGGTAGTTTTAATTAGGTACACTGCTTTTCTCTTGGATAAGCGTACAGTACATAGTACTGTTTAAATTATGAGCTTCGGCTATATTCGTGAAGCTTCGGGAATCCGAATGTATTTTCAAATAGAGTTATTATTACAAATATTTAATCATGTCGCTTAAATTTAGATTAGGTCAGCCAATTTAAAAATAAAATCATAAAGTGTAAAAAGAGTAAAATGTGTAAAGCAGAAGCGCATAATTTAAATAGTATCTAGTACTGTAATTTTGATATTACTAACTGTTTCTTGTGACTTTTCGTGGTTAGTGACAGAAACGAATAGTTTTCCAGCAGTAAAAGACACATGTGGAAAGAATGACAGATGAAAGATTGACAAAGCAGATATACAATGCGAATGTGGATGGATGTAGGTACCCTGGGAGACCAAGGCTGACATTTTACGATCAGATCAATTGGATATTATCCGAGGGTGGTGTCAAGAGTCTCCGAAACCGGCGTCTTTGTATGAAAAGGGTTATGAATGTGAAGGAAGCAAGACTGGTTTGTCAGGATCGTGAGGTCTGGCACTCGATACTCTCTGCCTACCCCGTAAGGGAATTGGCGTGAAGATATGTATGTATGTAAAAGACACAACGCACGTCCGTACATATAAGCATAAAAACTTTGTAGTTAGATCGTTTTCTGTAAATTGTTTAGCGTACTTTAAATCGCTTCTAACGGCTATTAAAAGTTTGTATGAAAAATAAGTAGTTTTTTTTTCATTTTCCCTGCAATTTCCCAGTTTTGTTTCAAGAAACTTCTCCATACAATAATTAACACAATAAAAAATAATTAGCTAAATTGGTACACCCGTTCAGGTGTCATGCGATGACCACGATAAATGGAGATTGGGAATTCTTTTTTATACATTTACTAGCTGTTCCAGCGTTCATTTCGCTCGTTCAGTTTCTATGCGAAAAATAAAATGTTGCTTTCCTCATTTACTCGCTATTAAAGTTTAAACAGAATAAAGTATACCCGGTTCGATCTTTGGTCGAAAATAGAGGGTAGGTAGCTCGCTCATTCAACCGGACATCGACCGGTCGACTTTAAAATGAATGGACGGACAAACAGTCGCGAACTAACGCCCGTGAACATCACGTGTGCATAACTCATATTATATAAACTAGAGTGATAGTGACAGTCTACGTAAGACGTTAAACGAAGAACCTTCGTCTGAGACCAGAAGTAAGCCGAGGAAACGTGCCAGCGACTCGCATAGGTGCCTGAGCGACCCCGGATTGAAGGTTGGTGACACTTGTTAGCTTGCTCCTCTGCAGACGACCGAAGTTTGACATTCTTCCACCTGATTCTCTTACTCTCACCTCATACAGTCCACTACCTCTTAAAACATCTCCCTGTAGCCACCTCTTGACTTTTGTATTTTTTTGTCTAGTGTTAAAGCTGGACTACGCTATATACCCTATGTCCTTTTCCCGGTTCCAAGCTACCTACCCATAAATTTTCAACCTAATCGGTTTAGCCGCTATTGAGTTATAAATAGTGCAAATAGCACAACTTTCTTTTAAATATTAAGATTTAGATATATACTAGATAATGCTCGTGACTTTGTACCCACGTTGAAATGATTTGACTACCTCATTGTTCGAGGGGCTAGCATGCACGTCAAGCGTCAGGTAGGCTAGGGATCAATTTCCGACTGGGGGAGGCATTTGTGTTCTGAACATTTCTGCTGCATTGCATTTCCAGGACTGGGTGTATATTAAATTTATTCCGGTAGTTTTTAAGTATATCTGTGTTTTAGGATCGCCCCTGTGGTCTAGCAGTGCAGATGCTAGGCTTGACTGCATTAGGTCCCGGGTTCAATCCCTGGGTCGGGCAACAAAAATAAATATGATTTATCCAATTTTCTAACAAAAAAAACCTTGCTCGGGATTGGATATGTGCCCGGTTGGCGAAAGGCTTGCCACCTATCACATTGTGGGACTTAGTGTATTCAGCTAGTCGTGGGTGCCCTGGTTGTACCTATGCCTACCTCTTCGGGGATATGGGCGTGAAGATACTTTCTTTTCTTTTCTTCCTTTTATGTTTTAGGAACGTTGATTAACCATAATACAAGCAAATAATTTGCTCACTTTGGAGTTAGATTCAATTTGTGTAACTTTTTCTGGAATGTTTATTTATTATTTTTTTGTGATTAGTGATAGAAACAAAGAGTTTGCCCGCAATAAACCTAATTTATCCTAAATTTTGAACCGGGCCATAGGCTGCTACTGCAAAAAATTGTATTAAAAATCGGTTAAATAGTTTTTGCGTGAAAAGTACACAGTACAGTACACATATAAGCAAACCGACAAAGATTTTAATAACGCTTCTTTTGGGTTCCTTATCCTGTATAGTGTATACAACAAGTAGCAATTATTGTTTTTAATAATATTTAGTGCACTGATTAATTTAATTGCTATTAAATTTGTTTATACATAATTGCTATTTATTTTGATATAATTTTATGATAAAACTGGAAGTAGGCGTTTCAATGGAAAATTTGTGTAAATAAATACCAATTTCACTTATTATTAAACATATATTTTTAAAACTAAATAAATATGTATGGACAAATTACATGAATGGATATAACATCAAAATAGGTTATTTACGAGTATTATGTGCTAATTACACACATACATACATATTTCAACTTCAAATCCCTTAGTTACAGACAGAGTTTGGAGTGTCAAGTTTTGCGATAAATTCAATAAAATAAAATGAAATTTATTATTTGCGGAATATGTGTGTTAAAAATTGTTACAAAGATTTAAGCATACAACATATTCTACCTAATTATGGGTGAAAATATTTCATTAATGTTGATGGAAATTATTTTGTTGTAGATCTTTTAATATTCAAATCACAGAACTTATTTACATTTATTAAAAACTTTATAATTTATTACATACTATCGGCCCGCCCCGGCTTCGCACGGATATGAAATATACATATAAACCTTCCTCTTCAATCACTTTATCTATTAAAAAATCTGCATCAAAATCTACTGTAGCGTTATATAATCCCAAGAAAAAAAAATGAAACTATTATAACTAGTAAATAGAATAAATATATACTGTATATGCTTAGAATACCTAAATAAATATAATACAGCCAACACAGTACAATACAGTAGTGAAAATGTCAATAATATATTAATATTAATCCTATTTACAGAACTGCCTAGTTGCCTCCACATTCATTTCTCAATAATTCGCTAATACTATGTTTGTTGTTTTAATATTAGTAGTATCTTCACGCCCATATCCCCGGAGCTGTAGGCAGAGGCACAACCAGGACTAAAATACTAAGTTCCAAAATGTGATAGGTGGCAAGCCTATCGCCAACCGGGCACATATACAGTCCAGAACAACATTGTTGTTATTAGAAAATTGGAAAAAGCAAAGCTTCTTTTTGTTGCCCACTTCGGGAATCGAACCCTGGACCTTGTGCAGTCAAGTCCACCGCTAGACCACAGAGGTGATTTAATGTTAGTCAACGATAAGTGAAGCGGTAGCTTAAAACCAAGAGATGTACCTACATAGGATAATTTTATACTGTTCAACTGCGATGAAACTAGAAAAATCAACATTTTAACTTTTCCCATACAAACTGCACAGCCATAACAGCTAGTACTTTAGTTTAGTTAAGTTTGGTCGCCTCGTTGGTCGAGTGGCTAGCCTTACTACATCGACTAACCGCAACGCTCGGGTTCGATTCCCGACGGGGGTAGGCATTTGTGTGATCAACATTTAGATTTCTGCATTTCCGGGTCTGGGTGTTTATTTAAAATTCATTCTGGTATCTATTTCAGTATTTTTATGTATTAGTATCGTTCACTAGCACCCATAACACAAGCATATAATTTGCTTACTTTGGGGTTAGATTCAATTTGTGTAACATGTCCAGGATTATTTATTACTATTATTCTTATTACTTACTAGCTGCTACCTGCGGCTTCGCCCGCGTTTTCACAGAAACCCGGTGTGCGATCGGGATTAAAAATAGCCTATATGTTAATCCAGGTCACAATCTATCTGTCTTCCAAATTTCAGACAAATCCGTTCAGCCATTCGAGCGTGAAAGAGTAACAAACATCCATACATCCATACTTGCAAACTTTCGCATTTATAATATTAATAGGATATAAACACGATACCACATTTATTAAATACCTACACCCTATATAGACATATACGTCACATTAATGCCTGCCCCTGTCAAGATTAAAACCTAAGCCTCGTGGATGATTGATGTAGTAAAACGCTAAATTCTTGAACAAGGCGGTCAAATAAACATTATCTAGGTATATCTATACAATACATATATTATAAACTTCAGCTCTAAACTTTATCTTTAAGTTTAGAAAGTTAGAGACAAAGCCGTATATTGGCCGTGACACTTTTTGTGTTTTTTTTTTTATGATATTTGAAGGCAAACAAGCAGACGGATTTCCTGATGGTAAGAAATTCACGTCGCCTAGAGACACCAAAAAATGGAAATGGTGCGTTGCCATCCTGATGCCGGGGTGCTGAGCCTCGAGCAAAAGTAAGGTTACAGACTACCTTATTGTCCGGACCGAAACACGTCAATGGCAGGCACTGAAGTCATGGCAGCAGGAACAGGTCAGGTGTTTGTTCCAATGCCGGCGAGTGGCTTCGGTAGGTACTCTATCAGATAGTCAGATGTCACGGTATTAGTGACGGTAAGCCTATGCTCGCCTTTTACGAGCTGCCTGGCAGGAAGGCAAATGGTTTATTTTGTAAAGGAGCTCGGACCAACACGATTATCCAATCAATATTTTGGCTCTGTATTATTTTATTTATGTTATTGTATTGAGGCCAACTTCGTATTGCTTTACATTAACAGCTATATATCGCCTCTGTGGTCTAGCGGTCCGGGTGTTGGACTTGACTGCATGAGGTCCCGGGTTCGAATCCCGGGTCGGCCAACAAAAAGAAAATTGGATTTTTCCAATTTTCTAATAAAAAAAAATATGTTGGTCGGGATTGGAATTGTGCCCGGTTGGCGATAGGCTTGCCACCTATCAAATTGTGGGACTTAGTATCTTCGGCTAGTCGTGGGTGCCTTGGTTGTACCTCTGCCTACCACTTCGGGGATATGGGCGTGAAGATACTTTTTTTTAAACAGCTATATATTCGTAGACAAAATAAAATGTCGTTTTTTGCCACTTTCCTTGTAATTTGCCCAGGGTTTCTCTTCATATGTTCCTTTTTGATCCATCCACTTAGGAGCGATGTTATGAACAAAGCAAATAAATATTTATTTTTAAACTAGCCGATCCGGCGATCTGTGCATCGCATGCTATTAAGAGCTTGTAACAGTTTCCGTGGGAAAAAATTAACGTGTCGTTTTTCCTAATTTCCCTTAAGTTTTCCTTGATTTACTCTCCTGACAATAATTAACATAAAAAAATAGAAAAATTGTATCATACGTTCAAATTCGATGACCAAGGAAACAGATTAAAAAAGAAAGTAAATAAGCAAGTATCTTTACGCCAATATCCCCCAAGACGTAGGCAGAGGCACAACCAGGGCACCCACGACTAGCCGAAGACACTAAATCCCACAATGAGATAGGTGGCAAGCCTATCGTCAATCGGGCACATATCCAATCCCGAGCAACGGTTTTTTTATTAGAAAATTGAAAAAACCCAACTTTGTTTTTGTTGCCCGACCCGAACCCGAACCCGAACCTGGGACCTCAGGCAGTCAAGTTCAACAACTGAACCGCTAGACCACACCACATAGATTTTTTTATATATACACAGACCATAATTACACCAAACTAAACCCAGCCATTAATTGCTTGAATGAGGATGTATATAAAAAACGTGATTTTTTTTATCGAAATCGGATTACTGTATAGTGTAGAAATTTAAGCGCGATCTAACATAATACAACAAAAACACATATCTAATTAAGATCGTTCTCTGTTTCCTCGTTGGTTGAAAACAAAATGATAAGCATCTTCACAAACCCCTTTACTTGATATGTAATTAAGATAATAATCAATTAATAACCCTAAATAGATTCCTCTAACCATAATTTAGAAAACAAGTCAAACTGCAGAGTCCCGCTTATCGCAACTTGAAGAAACCGCAAATTAAACTTCGACGGTATGCCAAAGAGGGACCATTAGCATTGTAATTTGCCCTCCTTTCAATAGGCTGGGGGCAAATCGATTTTCCCTTATATCTAAAAACCCAAGAGACTTTTGGGAAGATAGCAATTGTTAATTTTCTGTTATTGATTGTTTTATTTCCTGTTGATTGCTCAAGGAAGAAACCAGAGACAATCTTACCAGACAAAACAGATTGTATGAAACTTGGGATTTGTGATATCGAGGCCTTTTAATTTCTGATTCAATAGTACTAGAATTTAATAACGTTCATATAACCTTTGGGTGTTGATTTAAAAAAAATTGCTATAGCTATATAAAATTGGCTATAGCTATATAAAAATAGCTATATGCATAAAAAAATTATTATAATTAGTTCAGGGGTTTAGCTATGAAAGAGCCGTGAAAACAAACTGACAGAATTTCGAATTTATAATATATATATTACTATGTATTTGTAAGTGTTTAAATACTGTGGATTACATGACGTTGTAAAATTATTATATAACAATAATGAACCTATGCCTAGCCAGTAAACTTGCAAATGTGTCCTGACGACTTTGGCTAAAAGACGCACTAATAGCATATAATGCTACTCACACATTTGCTACTTACCATAAACTAAAAACATCCAAAACGGCGACGTCCACACATTTGCGAGTGTGTTAATGTGTTTAAAAAAACAAACCGCGAAGAGAGAAAACAAAAGTATAAACAAATTTGGCAAAGAAGACGGAGGATGATTAAATTTAGGTTTAGTTAAAAAAATACTAAATTAAAAAATTAAAAGGTATAATTAATGGTTTATTTATAATTGCACTTTAATGATCCCATGCGTTGGCTGCTTTTTTAACCGAGTTCAAAAAAACGAGGAGGTTCTCAATTCAGCCGGTATATTTTTTTCATGTATGTACACCGATTTCTCCGAGGTTTCTGAACTGATATACGTAATTCTTTTTTTACTGATGCGGAACAGTTTCGAATTGGTCAAATGAAAAAAATGATTTAGGTAGGCTAATTAGTTTTTATTTTATGAGCATTTTTTATGTACTTTCACCTATCCCGATTATTTTTACTAAATTAAACCATATCAGAAATTAACTAAAAATTATAACTTTAATAAAAATCGACTGCAAAAGTAAAAAATAATAAAGATTTAACATTAATTATATACTACTATATTATTTATATGTGCTATTTACTAATAGGTTTGAGGTTGGCGCCAATCCTTAAACTAATTATTATGTTATAAGTACTAGCGGTCCGGTACATGCTTCGCTACGTATATAACCATATGAATAACATAACACAACATAAAAAAAACAACTGAAAAAAGTTTCAATATGACAGCGAGGAGTGCGCTGTCATCTGAAAAAAGTTTTTTTGAATTTATTTATTACAAAAAATGTGATAAATGAAGAACAGCTGGACCGATTTTATGCAAACTTCACATTCTTAAACCGTCTTCTAAATAGTCCGAATAAAGCCTAAACATTTAATTTGGATAAGTGAGCCCGTTCTTGAGTTATAAAATTACAACGAAAAGTGGCATTGATTTTTATATACATAGATTAAATTGGCTGGACACAAACTTAAAACTTATTAGTAAATGGCACATATAAATTATAGATAGTATACATAGAAATATATATTACTTCGTATTGAAATCATTATAGTATATAATTTATATTAAATCTTTATTATTTTTTAAGTCGGTGTTTATTAACGTAGTTATTACTTTTTATTCAATTTTTTTTCTATTTATTACCAAACATTTACATTTATTAATAAAAGTATACATTAAAGCATTATTCCTGTAAACTTTGACTTTGGGATTTTAAATGCTGGTGTTGGTTACAGATAAAATATAATTTCATCGTTAAACCAGATATACATTTTTATTATGTGGAAATATGTAAGGCACAATTAAAAAAAAAAAACGTCATAAACGTGTGGATGCGTGGAAAGGGCGTGCGGCAAATTCCTTTGATTTGTGTCAAAAAACCGACCCTCGATCGGATCCACTACTAATCCAGGCAAACCTATAAAAACCCATTCAAACTTAGCTAAACACCCTATCCACACGTGCACTTTTGTAATGATTTGTGGAAGTTTGGCAAGCGTGTCTATAGATACAGCATAAGGCATCTGTAGATACTGGTTATCTCATATAATCAGGATAACTGCTTTTATGTTAGCCGGCTTATTCCACGAAAAATGCTTATTGATTTTAATTTTGTTAATTTGAAAATTTCTTCATGTTAGTCCGGGCTCTTTTGCAGAATAGACCACCTGCCTTCCTGTCAGGCAACTCGTGAAAGGCGAGCATAGGCTTGCCGTCACTAACACCGTGACATCTAACTAGGTGGTAGAATTTCGCAGCGACTAGCCCGGATTGGTTCCACCGTCTTATGTATTGCTGCCGCCATCGTTTTTTTTCGTTCCATTCATAGGATAAGGTAGCCGGTAGATTTACTTTTGCTCGATTCTAACATCCCACCTTCAGGATGGCAATGCACCATTACCACATTTGGTGGCTCTAGGCGGCGTGAATTTCTTATTATCAGGAAATCTTTCTGCTTGTTTGCCTTCCAATATCACAAAAAAAAATAGTTGCCTACTAATAACACTATAATTATCGAATAATCAAATAACAATCACTACTAGCAGACGACAGGGTTTACAAATCTGAACGCTGACAAAATATCGTAGTTTATATATATTTAAACTATTCGTTTTGTTCTATAAACATACCAACATAACAAAACTAGATTTCCTTTGCCGTTGAAGCTCGATAAATGTATTTACATGACAACACATTACAGAGGCTGATTAAAGACTGAGCGAGCTTCAGGATGCTTTGCATTCTGTTGTCTCAGGCGCTGCTAAGCCAATAACAGGCGAAGCACTCAAAATGCTAATGACTAGTTTAATTTCGTGGTCTTATTTTAATACAAAGCTTAATATACGACCGAGTAGTTTGGATAAAGTTTTTACGTTAGATTAATCAGAATTTATGCTTGTATGTGATCGCCTGTGTGGTCTAGCGGTTCAGGTGTCGGACTTGATTGCATGAGGTCCCGGGTTCAAATCCCGGGTCGGGCAACAAAAAGAATTTTTTCCAATTTTCTAATAAAAAAAATTTGCTCGGGATTGGATATGGGCCCGGTTGGCGATAGGCTTGCCACCTATCTTATTGTAGGACTTAGTGTCTTCGGATAGTCGTTGGTGCCCTGGTTGTGCCTCTGCCAACCTCTTCGGGGATATAGGCGTGAAGATATTTTTTTTGTTTAAGTAAATAAATAAAAGGCTGTTTAGGAACATTTTCTAAGAATGAATAAGTCAATCAGTAAGAAAAAAGCTAAAGCTGTCAAGGACCACAGTAGTTTTTAGCATTATATTACGTATTTGAATTCGTACATTCAGTTTTAGATTGCACACTATCCCCCTTACTACTAATAAAACTTACACGCCCGTTGATCTAATGTGTAACTTTTTGTTAGGAAAAGTTAAGTTACACACCAGATCAACAAGCGCTTAAGTTTTATTAGTAAGTGGTTGAATGTTTTAATTTCTTTCGTAGTCACTACTATTGTCCTGAGTCAAATCTATAGTGATCCCTAAATAACAAGCAAAGAATATGATATTTGCAAAGCTTCGACATATATGATTGTCAACTTGGTTTTGAGGCCCTTTTATTTTGTTACTTATTTTTCTGGTTAATATTTTTATACTATTGAATAATACTAAGTAAAAAGCATTAAATAATCCTCACATCCCGGAGATAGGACAGCAACACACCTGTAACATCTATCGTGTTGTCAGCCAGTTGTCCAGGGTTGTCTCTTATTATAAGAAGGGTCGTTTGCATGTTCTCTGTTCGCATTAAAAATGGAATTAAGTAAATATGTGAAACAAGCTGTTACCTGCGGCGTTGCCCGCGCAGGTCCCACAGGAAAATTATTTCAGGATAAAAACTATTCTATGTGTTAATCAAAGTTACCCTCTAAGTGACTGCCAAATTTCTTTAAAAGTGAAAGAGCAACAAAAAAAACAAACTTACAAACTTTTGGTTTTTAAAATATTAGTAGGATTACAAAATTACAATAGTCAAATATAGAGAAAATTAGATTAACATTACAACAGATTAATCAAAAACCAAGCGAATGAGCTTCAGGATGATTTGCATTGTTGCCTCAGGCTCGACTAAACCAGTTATAGGCGGCGCATTCAAAATGCTAATGATTTGTTATGATCTAGCGTCACATTTTGTCAGTGCTTTTATAGACTGTGCTCTCCTCTGTGGTCTAGTGGTCCTGTGCAAGCCCTGACTTCGTGAAGTTTCGAGTTCAATCTCCGGGTTGGATAACATAATGAAACTGTGTATTTTTAATTTTCTTATATAAACAACGTTGTCCGGATCGGATATAGGCTTGTGGAAATTAGTGTTTTGGCTAATCGTCGGTGTATCTCTGCCTAACTTTTTGAGGATATGGTCGTGAAGATACTTTTTACCTTGATTGCTGTTTCATAACTGTGACATTAGTAGATCATAGATTGCTGTTCAATACCTCGATTGCATTTAAACTAGATACTACCTTATCAATATTCCTACTACCATAGCGTCAGCACTCGCCATTGCTGGAGGGTATCCTAGCCGGTAGACTTGCACGCGGGGGCTAAAATACTAGCCATAACATAGAAACGCACCAGAAACATTTATGGTGTCAGTAACCACTCTACTAACAAACATTATCAAACCTAGTAAGATTCAAATCAGTGTCGCAAAGATAATATTTTCTTATTTTTTAATGCTTGTACAAAGTTGTCATTTTCTACAAACTTAGTGGTTGTTCTAACACGTCACAGGTGACAACTATACAGTAAGTGCTATCATTACTTCATTGGAATTATAATCCGCTACGCTTGCAAGAATTATGCTTAGTTTTTTAGCCTGCCCACAAAGAACATTTACACGTGGCTACGTTTACTGACGCTTAGCAATATAGAGTCTGTCTACAAAGGACGTTTAGCCGCGTAGCTACCCGCGCGTAGCAGTATGGAGTCTGCCTACAATGGACGTTTACGCGCGTAGCCACTCGCGCGTAGCAGTATGGAGTCTGTCTACAAAGGACGTTTACGCTCGTAGCCACCCGCGCGTAGCAGTATGGAGTCTATCTACAAAGGACGTTTAAGCGCATAGTTATTCGGACAAAGCAATTAGAGCCATTACGCAAAAGACGTTTTACAAGCGTAACTTCACAGAGAGGGACTTGAATTCCGACTGTTGATATAAATATAGCAGTTGTGTTGTGGCTCATTCAAAATCGATAAAAACGTCTTAAAGGCATAGTAACTTGATGATTCGTTTTTTTTTATAATATATGTCAGTGGACAATTGCACAACTACCCTGGTAGTATGATACAACCGCTGTCCTTATACCAAACGGGAAAGTGTGTCGTTATAATTGCAGGAATAGTTAAAGCAGTAGTTCCCTACCGGGTAAGTTACAGCACAGCACTCTGCCACTAGTGGTTGTGCTGGTAGTGACTCGATCAGCCTTCGCTCGCCTATATCCTATACATTTACCTTTTTTTATGATATTGGATGGCAAACAAGCAGACGAAGTTCCTGATGTTAAGAAATTCACGCCGCCTTGAGACACTAAAGGTGGTAATGGTGCGTTGCCAACCTGAAGCCGTAATGTTAGGCCTCGAGCAAAAGTAAGTTTACCGGCTACCTTACCCTCCGAACCGGAACACGTCATGGCGTTATGGCGGCAGGAATAGGTAAGGCGGTGGTACCAATCCGGGCAAGTCGCTGCTCAACTCTACCACCTAGTCAGATGTCATGGTGTTAGTGACGGTGAACCTATGCTCACCTTTTATGAGCTGCCTGGCAAGGAAGGCAGATGGTCTATTCTATAAAGGAGCCCGGACCAACATGGGTTTATTTAATTTTAATTTTAATTATTCTAGTATATTTAATTTTAATCCTTTATTACAAGTATGGATTAATTCGAAAGTATGATCTGTTGCCAATTTATGCCCAGTGTCTATAAGACGTTTAGTAAAATACGATTTATCTGGACGAATGTTTTTGACAGCCGATATGTGTTCCTTGTAACGAGACTCAAAACTGCGACCAGTTTGACCAACGTATACACTGTTGCATTCAGAACAATGTAGTTTATAGATTCTTGATTTACATTTTTTGTCAAATTTGTCTTTACCGTTGCATAATATGTTTCTTAATGAATTTTGGGTTCTAAATGCAACATTGAAATTATTAAGTTTTAAATGTCGCTGAACTGTTTAGTGATGTGTACAATACTGGAGCTGGATATATTTGGGAGTTTTAGCTTCCGGTAAGTCCAATTCATTATCAGGGCACTATTTTGCCCGTTTTATTACGCCATAATATGTATACATTTTTTTGGCGGAAAATTGCAAATTAAATAATTTTATTTAGATTTAAGTATGGATTTCCGCAAAGTAACGCCTTCTTGTATCAGGTATATTTCATTACTGTGCGAAGACGGGTTCCGACCGATAGTGTGAAATAAATAATAACGCTATTCTATTTCGTGACTATTAATAAAATGTTCCATATCAAAGTTATTACTCTCCATTTCGAATTAAATACCACCCACAAGCCACTGTTTTAGTTTAACAATAGGTTTGAATTTTGGTAAACAAACAAAGTCATTAAAAATTTACCATGCTCTTTGTGCAATTATGATTTGAAGTGTAATGAATGAATGAATAAATACACTTTGTTATGTACCAAAATTTACAAAATAATACACACTCTTTCACTAATGATATTTAGCTCAGGTGCACAAAGGCGGTCTTATCGCTTCAGAGCGATCTCTGCTAGACAACCTTAGCGAAGTAATACACTTAGGATATTATGTAATTTGTTCTTTAGACACTTCTGTCCCCATTTACGGACCTTGGCGGTCCTTTGACAGCAACAAACATCACTGCAAATACACACAAACCAACTGAGCTAACGCCAATACCGCCGATGTTTTTTTATTGGCGCCTAGTGCCGAACCACAACACCGATCATAACGCATTACTAGATCAAGGTTCGGACTGTTAGAATGTAGACTTTGGTGCACGTGAAAGGTATTTTAACCGAGTCTTTAGTCAACTGAGGCCGCTCGAAATCATCCCGTAATAATCATATAATTTATGTTTTATACAGACACGAAAAAAAGTGTTTGGCATTACTTTTAGGAAACCACTGCAACTACAAACATGGAAACGTATTGCACTCGTATATAGAGCAGTTAAGGGTCAACTCATCCTATTGTGCGAATATGACATACATTTAGGCAATATTAGACAAGAACCTTATCAAATTGGAAAGGTTTGAGTGCATCTTTCTATTTTTTGACATTTAGTCGTGCCCTTCATGTTAAATTTGTTAAAAATTGTCCTATACTGTATAAACAATGTAAATTGTGTGAAAATGTCAGTTTGTAAGACATATCTTTTTTTTATGAACAGTAAATATTGATAAATGTGATTTCTGTGTACATTTCCGTGGGTGAGTAAAAACATTTAATAAACACTGTTCCTACACAGACTTCTCAATGTTTGCTTCGGCTGTCCCGTTGGGATCTTTTCATGTAGGGTCAGTTACTTTTAATAAATACCTATTAAGATTCGCCTAAATTCATCAAAGTAACCAAGCTTTATCTAGCGTTTTGTGTGTGATTCTAACTAGTTATAAGTAAAATTAATCAAATACTTAGAGAGAGTGTAGAGTTGTTCTGTGGTTTCATTTATTGGTTTTTATTTGGTTGTGTCACAATATGTGTCACAAAAATAAAAATGAATTTTAGTTATTTAATTTTATTGTATCGTGTACAGTTATATCTATTAAGGGTAACTGTTATGGTATTTAGTTTTAACTTCTAGTATTTAAAATACTACATAGTTTTAAACAAATACTACATAGTTTAATTAAATATATGTAGCCTTTACATAGTTTAAACAAATAGTGTCTATGAACCTGTATCTCTCTCTCTCTCTCTCTCTCTCTCTTTGTAAAAAAAGCTAATTTCAATAATGTGTGGCCTAATTTTTTTTATTTTAAATCTGATGTAATTTTTTTCATGATTTTGGAATGCAAACATTTGCGGATTTCCTGATGGTAAGAAATTCACGCCGCACCACCACCAAAGGTGGTAATGGTGTGCTGCCAACCTGAGGCCGGGATGTTAGACCTTGAGCAAAAGTAAGCTAACCGGCTACCTTACCCTCTAAACCGGAACACGTCCTGACGTTATGGCGGCAGGAGTAGGTAAGGCGGTGGTACCAATATGGGTGAGTCGCTTAAAAACTCTACCACCTAGTCAGATGTTAGTGACGCTAAGCCTATGCTCGTCTTTTACGAGCTGCCTTGCATAAAGGCAGATGGTCTATTCTGCAAAGAAGCAACATTAATTCCAATGTTAAACAACAACAGACGAACAAGTGTAATCGAATCAAGAGCCCGAATTTCGAAGATGATTTTAACAGTATTTTTCCAAATCCTGAACTCAGAAGAAAAACAATCACAAAGAACAATATAAACATACAGCAATCTATTGAAAGGCATTAATAGAATTAATTTCTTTGTTACACCTGAATAGCGGTCTTCTGTTTGATCAATGTAGTAAAAACATTTGTATTGGCAAACAAAAGTATCATTAACACAAAGGCTTTCTGAAAATCTGTTTTGTTCGGTCCAAATACTTTGCTGTTACCTTAAATATATTACAACGTTTTTATCCATATTAATAGGGATTTTAACGCCGTTTGATTTAAAATTCGAACAATGCGATACTCTTTATTAATCACCTAATACTTAATCTATATATTAATACGTGATGCCAAAACTTTGGACCCCTTTTTACGAAAATTGCGCCGATGCAGGAGCATTTTGGCAAACAAAATTTGGCACACTTATAGTTTATGTGTAGGAGAAGTGCAGAACGCTAGTATTTTTCAATAATAATGCTCACAAGGTACATTAAATCAATAAATAAAACATTACCCACACTACCATGCATTTGACACACACAAACAAATATATTGGTTATAACGATAAAAGATCACAGATGGCGCACTAAAAAGTTTGGAAACAAAGAAGTTTGTCTTGAGAAATGAAGATGGCGTTCTTATCAACAAGATATTAAAATTTATTATGGTCGAATGGGCGACCACTATTCTTAATTAATCGAACAGTTTTTAATTTTCACAGTTTTGCATTTTACAACAGTTTGACATTTTAAAATTCGTACAACACGATACTCTTTATTAATCGCCGATTACTTAATAATCATAAAATTAAAAAATATGTGCATATCCCCGAAAGACTTCGCAGAGGAATACGTGGTGGGCACCCATGACTAGCCGAAGATACTGGACTTAGTTGTGATAGGTGGCAAGTCTATCAGCAATACATTTTTTTTCTGTTTTGGAAATTTTATTTTATTTGACGAGATATTATTTTTAATTTAATACATAGTACACATTTTGTAGTGCAGTTTTAAATTACTTATGTTATCATAAATTTTTGACACGTTATTTAATCTAAAATCATTTCAATTTTATTTAATCATTTACATTTAGTTTTTTAATTCATTTCTTTTTTAATTTTTATTGTTTTTATAATTTGATTTTTGTATAATTTAGTTATGAATCAATTTCATTGTTAAATTTTGATATTAATCTCACAATCATCAATTTATACATGCGAATTGTTATAATACATGGCTTACAATATTACGATACAATTTAATTAATGTGTACCTTTTCATACCAAGAATTGATTGGTGTAATAGGAAGGAACGATTGCTACGATAAAAAGATCTATTAAGGGCAAATAAGTATATCATTATTACCAATTATTTCAGCTTTAGTATACATAGTAATTATTTTTATTAGTAGTAGTATCTTCACGCCCATATCCCCGAAGAGGTAGGCAGAGGTACAACCAAGGCACCCACGACTAGCCGAAGACACTAAGCCCCACAATGTGATAGGTGGCAAGCCTATCGCCAACTGGGCACATTTCCAATCCCGACCAACATTTTTTTACTAGAAAATTGGAAAAGTCAATTTATCTTTGTGTTGGCCGACCCGGGATTTGAACCCGGGACCTCATGCAGTCAAGTCCAACACCCGGACCGCTAGATCACAGAGGCGATTATTAGTAAATTGAAAATATACATTTCCTAATTTTTTCGTTGCCCAACCCGAGGAATCCGGGACCTCAAGACGTCAAGTCCGACGCTGTACCACTAGACCACAGAGGCAAATAAAAATTTCAATAAACTCATGAATGATCTATCCCTTTAAAAGTTATGATGCCACATACAAATGTACACTCATACACATTTATAACTTACGACTCCTTTCTTTTTTAATGTGATCTAGATAAACTACTGAGATTAAGAAACATGGCACCGTAACTTTTAAACTATGATCCATCAGCCATCTCCCAGTTCTTTCATCTAATCCTTGTCATCAAGTCCTCGTCATCAGAAAATATGAACATATCTTTTACTCGTGTTGGTACGAGCTCCTTTGCATAATTGACCATCTGCCTTCCTACCAGCTACCTCATAAAATGCGAGCATAGGCTTACCGTCTCTATCACCGTTACATCGTACTAGGTGCTAGAGTTTCGCAACGACTCGCCCGGATTGGTATCACCACCTTATATTTTATTCTGTCATTCAGTCAGTTAGTGCTTGCCGTTGTTGTAGTGTTCCGGTTTGAAGGATAAGGTAGCTGGTAAACTTACTTTTGCGCGGGGCCTAGCATCCCTTCAGGTTGACAGCGCACCAATACCACCTTTGGTGTCTTTAGGCGGCGTGAATTTCTTACTATGAGTAATCCATCTGTTTCTTTGCCTCCTAACATCATAAAAAAATCTAATTAAGACGAATCTAACGAGTCTTATCTCAATGGGTCCCAGTAGGCATTCCAGGGTTACATTATCCTATCTTCGAGCTCCATCATCAAACCAGCTCAGTTATACCTGCATTTGGTAGCATTTTAACTGTTAGGTCTAACATATGTTCAACAGCGAAATAAGTACCCATAGAGCGCCTTAGATTCCGATGCTTACATATTAGCTGAATAAGCTAAAGCTAGGAACCATCTCGATCTTGTCAGCTTTCAAAAAAAGAAATAAAGAAAGTAAATCAAACAAAAAGGCGGCTTATCGCCAAATTAGCGCTCTTTTTCAGTTAAACTCAGGCTTTAAAAAACATCAAATACGTTGATGCTCTGAAAAATATAAAAAATATAGGCACCGTTTTAAGAAAATTGATAGAAGATGGCGATACTTTCCGGAAATCCATACTTAAATCCAAATAAAATTGTCTAATTTGCAATTTCGCGCCAAAAAAAATTATACGAATTATGGTGTGATAAAACAGGCAAAATAGTGCGCTATGAATGAATTGGACTTCCCGGAAGCTAAAACTCCCAAATATGTCCAGCTCCACACAACACACACCAATAAACTCTTTTATTAGCACCAACAATACACACACTACTAAAATGCAACCTACGTTTCGCTTCGTAACCGAAGCATCATCAAGAGAATTCGGCTTCGCGCGAACTCGCGAAACCCTATAAATAGAGCGAGTCGCATGCGCGCGCGCCAGTATCTGCTCGATTTTCGTGAAGTGCAGTCGAATTCTCCTGGGTATAGGCACCGTTGTCTAATTGGAATAAAATTGCTACATAAAACTAAATAGCTAATCCCAGTAAATTTAAATTATTTTATTAGGTACCACGTCACGATTTGATTTATTTTTAAGATAATGATGTTTCAGAGATGGTCTCATGTAATTTTTATCAATATTCTGCTGGTAGTTGGTAGTTAAACTTGATAATGCATATTTTTTGTTTAAGTTTACGACCAGGCAGAGGTAGAACTAGGACACCCACGACTAGCCGAAGACATTAAGTCCCACAATGTGATAGGTGTTAAGCCTATCGTCAACCGGGCACATACCCAATCCCGGGCAACGTTATTTTTTATTAGAAATTTGACATTTCATTTTCTATTTCTTTTTGTTTCACGACTGGGATCGATCCCGGGACCTTAAGAGGTCAAGTCCGACGCTGGACCACAAAGGCGATATCATTAAAACGAAAATTTATGCATTATTTACTATGACTCAAAAACCACCTTGACTATGGCTATGACTCAAAATCTATCTACCTTTTCAGAAAAGGATCATCAAAATCGGTTATTACTTGGTCGAGTTACACGTAACAAACATACTCTCCTCTTTTTGGAGTTGGTCAAAAGCAATACAAGGTTAAAATAAAACTCAGTAAACGTAGAAAATTACGTGTAGTCATGTTCCTATAATTGTTTTGGGTTTTTCTGGCATCTTTTTTACTTTTTAAAATGGCGTAAAAGCAACCTTCGTAAATACAGTATAGATGTTACTATTTAATTCGTCGAAATTTACAGCTGGCATCTCACAAAACATGGCGTCAAGAATAAAGCAGTTGTACAAATCCGGGCAAACTGCCATTACAGCACTCTATCTTGTAAAACCTACAGTTAGAGTTTCAAAGTTTAACTGCGAGCGTTTACAGGTAGGACAATTTTAATTAATATTGCCTAGCGGTCCAGCATCAGATTTGCCTTCTTGACGTCCCGGGTTCGTTTCCCGGGTCGAGCAACAAAAAATATTAGAAATATACATATTGGAAATATATTTTATTTACAATTTTCAAATAAAAATAGCTTTGCCCGGGATTGGATATGTGCCCGGTTGGAAATAGGCATGCCACCTATCACATTGTGGGAATTAGTGTCTTCGGCTAGTCGTGGGTGCCGTGGTTGTTTCTCTGCCTACCTGTGCAATAATATGGGCGTGAAGATAATTACTCAATTTATTTGTCACTTCAATTCATTCTATGTTAATCCTGGATGTGTCTTACGTTTGAGGGTGGGAACTCGGGTTCGCTTTTCTAAATTCATTGTTCACTATGCGCGATTTATGGCATCCATTATAACTAGTATTTTTTATGAGCGTCCATAGTATTTTTGACGTTTCGGGATTTGTTACCCATGTAGCTTGCTGATAGCTTTAGTTAAATTTACGTAATGCAGCCTCTTCCTTATACAAGAATATCTCTTGCTTCATACATAAATATACGTGCGAAAAACATAACTTACTAAAAGGTAAGTATAAAATGTAAATGGAAAAACTCTCAAAACATATTTGCCAGTTTATACAATATACGAATGGGTAAGCCTGTTATATAAAGCTTTACGTTCGGGACTCCACAGTCGTAAAAACAACAGTCAATCAAAAAAATTGCTTGCAGTTATTAAAATAGTTTTCTAAGGCCCATACCACATGTGCGTTTTAAAACCTTTAATTCCCAATATAACAATTATATCACAGCACGTGATTTATGTTGCTTTGAAAATTACTATTTTTTGTGTGAGATTTTTTCGAGGTCTAAAAATTTTGTTGGCGGCAAAGTTCTCAGCCTGAGAATGAACCCTTTACAACTCCCAAACTTGTCAGAAGCTCGGCTTGGCGCGAGTTAATTCCATGGTCAAAAAAGGAGGTAAAGGGTATTTATTTTTATGTACAAAGACTGTACAAAGGACGACTTAATGCCATACAACATTCTCTATGCAAAGTCTAGATGATTATGGTGGTGCAAAAATACATCACATGAGAAATGAGTTCGAAAAAGGAATCAATAGGTAATATTATATTTAAATCATAGAAAAAATAATAAATGAGAAATTATAATGACACAAATTTTATATACCCCGTGTATAAAATTTATTTAATTGACTTAATATACTGTGTATTATATTATTATTATTATAGAATAGATGGAGCAACATCGACAGCGTAAAATCAAGTTTCTCTGCATGTATTTGAAAACTGTACGAAATTGCCTACGGTGTACTGCTTTAAAAATATGTATATTTACATTCAAAATCTTAATTAAATAAATTCCATGCTCTGTTTTATTAGTTTCGATATATTTTTGAAGATTCGTTGTTGTGGAGTATTTTTATAAATCCAATCATAATACAAAAATATAAAAATGCAAGTCAGCAAATACAGGCCGTAATGTTTATGCCCGTTGACTTTTTTTGTACGTTTAAAATGACTTTAGGATGACGTATATTTGGTAATACGTAAAAAAGTTTAGCTTTCACGTATAGGTCTAGTATGTAGAGTAGACAAACTTGCTTGGGTTTCTGAACAGCAGGAACCAATGACAATTGAGGAGTATAACTCTGTAAAAAAGCTGTCCGACTGAATGACGCTTATAAGGAATAGTACTTAAAATTTGTTTCTTCTCATTTTGAATATATTTTAATTTAATTTAGTTTTTATTTCATTTCATAAAACGTACTCGTATGTTTAAAGCCTTATTCAACGTTATACATACAAATGACTATAGGCATAAAAATAAAACCCCTTATAACGGTAATGGCTGTTCTTTACGACCCTGAAACACACGTGACTCTTTTGAAGCACTATTATATCTAGTAATACCATAGGTGGCAAAGCTGAGACGAACATCTGTTTGTAAAATACTAGCCGACTCAGTGAACTTAGTGTCGGTTGACATTAGAAGCTACTAACAGTTTGTGTAGAAAAAATAAGAATTGTTTTGCCTGCAATTTTCCCGGCTTTGTCTTTAGAAGAACCTTTTCCTGATAGTATCCAACACAATAAAAAAAATAGTACAATTAGTTCATCCGATCAGGCTTAACACGATGACCTTGGGAAATGAGGATACATCTTTATATGTAAGATAGGCCGATACCGGATAAAATTATAACCTTTAACATGTTATGGCTCTCAATCTAGTGGTCCAGGTTAGCATTTACTATAATATAAGGTCCTGGTGCAATTCACGGGTCAGGCAACTTAAAACGATTTATCTATATTATTCCAAAACTTTGGACCCCTTTTTACGATTTTTTACGCAGGATAATAAAATTTGGCAAACTTATAGTTTATGTATAGGAAAAGTGCAGAACGCTAATATTTTTTAATAATAATGCTTATAAAAAACATTAAATCAATAAATAAAATAATACCCACACTATCATACAATTGACACACACAAACAAATATATTGATGATAACGATAAGAGCATATGTGATCTTTACGCGCACAAACTATAAAAATCTAAAATATGAATTTCATCTGTAATGATGAACTCATTAGGTAGGTACTCAGAATTGTGTATCTATAGGACATAACTACCCGCGTTAACGGGTTATAAAGGAATTAAAAATTTCGCCACGGGACTTGAATCCTCAGTAGCTCAATTGGTTAGAGCAATCGTCGGCTTGAGACGAAAGGTTACAGGTTCAAATCCTGTCTGGGGCGAAATTTTTTCTTTCTTTAAAATTTGTAGTATAATCATACAGTTTGGAAACAAAGTAATTGGTCTTGAGAAATGAAGATGGTGTTCTTTCTTATCAACAAGATATTAAAATTTATTATGGTCGAATTTCGACCAATGGGCGACCACTAGTTTGGGTAAATGCTTTACAATATTCTATACTGACCAACTAGCAATTTTCTCTAAAAATAACATATTATATAAACGGAATTTAATAATAGAATATATTTTTCTCATAATGTATGTATGAAAAACTTGTTTACAAATATTTGAAGAAAAGACATTTAAAGTTAATAGTAGGTAGATGTCAAAACCTCAAAGATTGGTTGTATAGACTGAATACTGAATATGACTTATTTTTTTACAATATAGGCAAATCACACACTGTGCATTCTTCTCGGATGTAGCATATTATATTAATTTGGAGAATTTTTATGATTTCAGTATGGTAATATAAAACCAACCAAATTTGATGTTAACTATTCTTATTTGTATTTTTAAAAATAAAAATGTCTTTCTTTTTTTTTCTTTTTTTTTCTTTTTATTTTTACTTTTTTTTTTTAAATGTCAATTTGAGACAGACAAAAAGATTATATATAGTTTATATCGTCGAAAATTTGCAAAGTAGAAAAATAATTTAGATTTCTTTTTCTTTTAGAAATATATTCAAATTAGTAAGTATCCGCTAAAAATAGCCATTAAGACATTTTATAAAAAATAATTTAATAAAAATGGCACAATCGGGGCACCCAAAGCTAACCGAAAGTACTATAAGCCTAGAACCTTTAAGCTTAGTTCGCATTAGGCTTCTATTTCAGTCGAGTAGCGAGTAATTTAGTAACTAAATAAGTCTGAACAACAAACATTTAGTATAGTAGATTAGTAAGTAATTTAGTCGAGCCTATTCATTATATTCTATTTTTTTCGGCCGGTATCTCCTACCACCCATCCGTGTTCACTGGTTTAACGTCTAAAAAGTCCGAACCTGTCGAATCAGTCGTGTTCTTCTTCTTCTTCTTCTTCTTCAATCTTTTCGTTGGAGCGAAGATAAGCATTTGAAATTAATTTCTAAAAGCTTGCAACATGAATGCTTGTAGAATATTGAGTGTCTGCTTTGTAAAAACAAACAAATAAAACAATCCACGTCTAAATCCAAGATACAAAGTAAATTAAATTGCAAATTAAAAATGTCAGGTTAGTTTCTCATACATATATTTCAATAGCATACGATTATTTATTATTATAACATCTATCTATTTTTGTATCAATAGTTTCTTAATATTAATAACAAAAATTTTATCAGTTTATTTACTTCATTGTGTTGTATGCTGTTCATCTTATAATACACAACTTACTTGTGAACTGTACTCGAACAAGATTTTTGGGCAGCAGTGAATATTTTAGCTACTAAATTACTCGCTACTAGACTTAAATACTAGCCTAGTGCGAACTAGGCGTAAGTCCCATAATGTGATAGGTGGCAAGTCTATCGCCAACCGGGTACATATCCAATCCTGGCCAATTTTATTTAATTGAAAAAATATGTTTTCTAATTTTTTAGTTGCCCGACCCAGTGATTCAAACCGGGACTTCACGGCGCCAGACCGCTAGACCACAGAGGCGATTGTTTTTATTTAATTTAATAATTACTTTATACGTTTTGAGCTTGTTGAACTCAGAGCGGATTTAGTCCATGTCATTTAATAATAAATTAAACTGCCATTTTTATAGCGATTTAACCCGAGTTAAAAGCTAAATCAGAGTTAAATATTTAACCCAGGAGTAATTCTATCCACCTATAATAGTGTACGTCTGTATGTATCACTTTTATTGTCAACATCATGCCATTTAGAAATTCGTCTGCTTGTTTGCGCTTTGCCTTCTCGTAGTACATAAAAGAACTATAAATTATTTTTCATCGATAAAATTGTGAAGTCGAATAATGTATCTTACTTGAAAAGCTACGTATGTTTAAGGCCTTATTCGACGTAATACGTACAAATAATCATAAGTTATAATAAAAGCACTTATGAAGTTAATGTCTATATTTTTACGATTCTTAAGCTCACGTGACACAATGCCAACACAATAATATTGTGGACGCCTCCGCGAGGAATATCCGTTTCCGCCAGGTGAACGCCTGCCGGAACTGACAACTTTATGGCGTGCTGCATTGCGAGCAATAACTTTTAAATTTAGAGTTATGTTATTATAGACTTGGTGATATAAGACAAGATGGTTCCGAAGCTTTGCTTGCGTATTGAAAAAAATGGAAGTCTTAAATATAATATAAGTATCTTATCGCCTCTGTGGTCTAGCGGTTAATGTGTTGGACTTGACTGCATGAGGCCCCGGGTTCGAATGCCAGGTCGGGCAACAAAAAGAAAATTTGGGTTTTCTAATTTTCTAATATGAAAAAATATTGCCCGGGACTGGATAATATTTGCCCGGTTGACCATAGGCTTGCCACCTATCACATTGTGGGACTTAGTGTCTTCGGCTAGTCGTGGGTGCCTGGTTGTGCCTCTGCCTAAAATAGGTCTTTTTGGGGATATGGGCGTTAAGAAACTTTTAAGTATAAAATTATACTTTGAATAATTTAAATAATTTTAGTTGATTAAAGTACAGAAAACCGACTTCGATTTCAACAAGTTATTTAAGTAGAAATGAGTACTTTCTTCGATTTTTTTGGAAGTCTATTATCAGATCCAGATTTAGTGGCAATGGGACTACACTCTTAAATAATAAAAAAAAACGACGGGTTGAAAAACTTGAATACTAACGTTGTGCATTTTTGAGATTTTGGAATGGTTAGGGAATAATTTTGCACAAATTGCTTTAATTATCAGTATAAAAGTACTATCATTTATGTGGAAAAAAAGTATCTTGACGCTCATATCCTCGAAGGGGTAGGCAGAGGCACAACCAGGGCACCCACAACTAGCCGAAGACACTAAGTCCCACAATGACACTAACATTCGCGCAAGCGCCCTGCGCCGTCTTACGAATTTTCGATCAGGTCACGTGTCAAGTTTTTACCCATTCCAAAAAAAAAGTGCGCAACGCCGCTAAAGAAGTTTTCACTTCAAAAACATTGAAGTCGATTCACAAGTAACGGAAAAATCAAACATAAAAATTTGGAAGTTAAGCGTAGAACCTCCTCTTTTTTTTGAAGTAGAATAAAAAAGAATATTTATCTCAGTAAAACTGGGGTATGGTTACATAATTAGAATAGAGTAACTGATTGAATAAAGTTTAGCGGACTAACGGAAGCTCGTCGAGGACAACAAAAGCCATAAGTAAGTCCGTTGAGTTCAATGCTAAATAAGTATCAATAGTACATTGCAATGTTTATTGTAGTGTTTCCTTCTTGGGTGCGTAGACTCTATACCAATGTATACTCGAAGTTAAAACTTCATCACAAAATAGTTTGGAAGCTTAAAGCTCGCTCTTCGCTCGTAAATTAAATATAAATGAAGGCGCCACCCTTCTGATTAATTAATGGTCTGACGAAGTTCTGAATTCAGTAATTTTATTACTATTGTCTTCTAATATTTTTAAACGACTTCTAAACTAATGAGGAGGTAATATGTTGGTCTCCTATTTTTACTGTATGTTAATTAATAGATTTCTGTCAATCCTGATCTGATTTTTTTCGTTTTATTGTGCGTACTTTTGAGGTGGTTCCACTGCTACCAACTCTGGGAAATACTCAATGTGTGTATATTTAGACGTCATGATTCGAAGTCGGATATTTGCAGTATTAAATAAATAATATAATGAAATATTCCTGAACAAGTTACACAAATTGAATCTTACCCAGAAGTTAGCAAATCCTAAGCTCTGTTTATGGGTATAAGTCAACGATACTAATACATAGAAATACTTAAACAGACGCCAAAATAAATTTAATAAACACTCAAACCTGGAAATGTAGAAATCTAAATGTTCATCACACTAATGCCTGCCACCGTCAGGAATCGAACCTGAGCCTCGCGGCTGGTTGATGTAGTTAGGCGTGTACTCTAGCCACTTGACCAACGAGGCAGTCAAGTATTACTGAATTTAAAGCATTTTTGCATGCAAATTTGAATTTCATATTTTTTATATTATAAGATTTTGAACAAATAATGGTATGACAACCGATAGTGACAACCGCCACCTGCAAACATCCTGCATGTTATTGGTGCGTCGCTATCTTATGGCTGGGATATTAACTATTTATGACCACTTGTGTAATTTCAACTGATATCTAACTATTCAGCATGGCACATGACTATGGTGACCATTGAAGCTATGTCAGTAGGAATATCTAAGGTGGTGGTAGCATGCCAGGCGAACAGTTGTACAGCACTTTCCCACCTAGTTCCATTCAGTAAGTATCCTCAATTACTAGATTTTACCAACGGGCGATGGGGTCATCAATTCCTGTCGCATACAATGTACTCGTAGTAATAATATACATATATAGCAATTTTATGATATGGAATAGATACAAGACAAACCGATTTCTTAATGTAAGAACCACATCAAAGATGTTATCGGTGCGCTTACAAACTGAATTATTTAGTAGGTATCATGCGCAAGCTTATTTAAAAATCAGAAAGAAAGAAAATATGTTTATTTGCGGAGTTTGCGTGTTGAAGTTGTTACAAAATTATTTAAGGATTCCAACATATTCTTCCACACTGTAGTGTGTAAATATTTTAATATTTATAAAAAATAATTATTTAATTATATATATAATATTTTAATGCTCATACAAAAAAAATAGATTTATATTTATTACAATACAATAATTTGAATTAAAAATTATGAAATTTAAATAAATTTAACCCTTTCTACAGTAAACTACCACCATTAAAGCCAGTCAGGAGGAGAAACGGCTAAACAAACTTCCCGGCAGCTAGGACTAGAACCTATCATCCTTGTTCTACCATCGTCTCCAAACCTAGCCAGGCAGGAGAAGAATAAAAAAAGACTAAAATATTTTCAAATAATTAGGATTAATTGGAATTTTTTTAGGAAAACCTTCTTTGTTGGATTTGACTAAGCTTCACGCTTTTTATTAATAAATCAAATTGTGATCTTATTTTTCATTTGTTTTGCTTGTATTGAACCATTGCTTCGAATGTAATCTTTATACCTACTTATAGTTTTTATGAGGTTTTTGACATTACTGTTTAGATGAAAGATGGCGCTAAATAAAACACGGATCGCTGGTTTAACGGCACTGTCTTTACGAGTGAAGTATACGGTTAGTAAAAATCGTTAATGTGCTATGGACCTTACAATCTCAAAATGATTCGTTTGAGTTTTATTACTCTTATCAGTAGTTGTAACTGTAAAATATGTTTCACATCTCAATCTAAGGCTAATAAATCATTAATTGCTTTGATTACTATTAGGGATATATACTTTGTCGCCATGGAAACCATATGCACGTTGATTTTTTGTTAAGGGGCCATGTATGCTAAAATACGTCAGCAATATACTGTTTTCTTCATACAAAGCAATTACGGATCTCGGCGAAAAAAATACACAAGATTAACATTAATATGCTTTATAAGACTAGTGTTTCCAAAACACGATTCATTTCACTTTGCTCGATAGAAAAAAATCAAAAAGTTAACCCTTTTTTGAAAGCAAAACCCAACTGTCTACTTCAATTATGAAAATATCGACACCAGATTTAACATAAACATAGACAAGTATTAAATCTAAAAGATCACTGTTTCAGTTTTTATATTTTTTTTCAAATTACTTTTATAGTGTCAAAAATAGAGATTTGGCGCTTAAGACATTTACTTTAGAGCGCAATATTTCATAGTAATCATGGAACGGGGGAGTGCGCTGATTGGCTCTTCTCGCTGACTACTTAGTCATGGGGCCTTAAAGTAATACCTAATGTAAATAATGAAGCGCTGTAAAAGTGGTAAAATCGACTCCAAGGAATTTTATTGACATAAATTACTAAAAAGTATTAGCTTTGGTCTATAATTGATAATGCACATTTGTTTGTTTATGCATCATCAACTGTAAACTAAAAACCACTGGCCCGAACATCATACAATTTTATACATTTCATTGGATAACAAAGAAATCGCGACCTATATTTTCAAAAAACGAATTACCGAAACCGCTTCACCACTAACCGAGTAATCGCGTAATAAACATAGAAAAAAAAGATTACAGTTAAATTAAGCACCTCTTCTTTTTAAGAGTCGAGTAAAAATATTTAAATTATAAATTACGAAGTTTGACCAAATGTCGCAGTTACTCTTATTTTAGATACTACAACTAGTTTACTTTTTGTAGATTAAAAGCTCCTAAAGATTTCTTAGGCGATGGGTGTCATCACCAAATTATTAAAAAAAAGGTGATTGACATCTTGACATCACAAGCATTTACTTAAATTTTCAAAGCGTAGGTAGCGTGCTGCAGCAGCCATCAGCGGCTGACAGGGGCGACACGAGCCGGCCGCGGCTAGCTCCATTGACTTCGTCGTATCCTACAAATTGCTGGCGGCCGCTGCCAGTATCTGCCATTCTGGTGTGAATCAACCCTCTGTCTTCAGCTAGTCGTGAATAAACTGATTATATTTTTGCCCACCGGACGTGAATATACATTAACTGTAATATTATTTTCTGTAATATTTTCAGTTTAAAATAAAAAATGTTTGCTTAGATAATACAAGTGTCAAACCGGCCATGTTAGCGTGCCGCTACTATACTTACATTTTTTCTCAATAACATTGAGATTGTATCTTATTAATGTATACAGTTGACAATAGTACAGTCCACTTTGACTCAAATGATGGACAAAAACAATTTGTCGCTCGTTTTCCTCCTCCAATTCCCAAGCGAATGGCTGAAAAGAAATTACTTTTGTCTTTCATTTTCAATTTAACTTAAACGCATTTAATGTACTTCTTCGATTTAGAGTTTCATTTTGTTGAGTAAAAAATTCACATTCACTGATTGAAATCTGGTTTGTTTCTGTTTTGTAATAAAGGAAAAACAATATAAAAAATTAAATACTTTGTACCGCCTCTGGGATCTAGCGATCTGACGTCGGACTTGACTTATTGAGGTCCTGGGTTGGATCCCCTGGTCAGGCAACAATAAAATTATAAAACGTATTTTTTAAATTTTCTAGTGAAAAAACAATAATGCCCGGGATTGGATACGTGCCCGGTTGGCGATAGGCATGCCACCTATCACATTGTGGGACTTAGTGTCTTCGGCTAGTCGTGAGTGCCCTGGTTGTGCCTCTGCTTACCCGAAAAAAGATGTAGGTACAACCAGGGCATCCAGGATTAGTCAAAGATACCACTAAGTACCACAATCCTTGACATCGTTTTGTAAAAAAAAACTGAATAACCACATTTTGCGTTGCTCAATCAGGGAATCAAATCCGATACCTCGTGTACAACGACAACAATGAACCACTAGACCATAGAGGCAAAACATTTACAAAAAACATTTTTAGATACCCTATTGAGTAGGATATAATAAAATATTTATTTCGCCATTTTGTTGCGGCGGCCATTTTAGATTACAGTATTACTTTGGACGAATAGTCACCATTATCATTGAAACTAATAACGAAATTCAAGTTTTAGATCAATCGGCGGTGGTTACCTGATTGAAACTTCAGTTCTAAGATTCGTCCTTCACTAACAAACTAATAAAATAACAGTGGCGTTACTCTTGAGCCTCGATTCGTGCAAATTGGAAATTGAAATCGGATTTGTGTATTTTTTTAATCTTAAACAAAAAAAACAACGAATACGATATACATTTTTGTATTGGATACGTTAATTTTTTTGAAAATTAATTCGCTAGCATCTGTGTTCAAGACTACAAAACGACACATACCCGATTCCAATTTTCAATTACATGAAATCGAGATTCAAGAGTAAACCTACAGGCCAAGTTAAACAAAAGTTTTAAAGATAATGAAACATCATGGTTGAAACTGTCATTAATTTTATAAAGTTACTTGAATCAACTAAGTAGCTATAAAGCTATCGCAATTCAATTAAAAACATTTTGTTATTTAACTTAGTAATCAGAGCTTAAGTGGCGTTTTAGCTGAGATTCTCAAACTTTATACCCATGTGTAAGCTGAGAGCTTAGTTAAAATTAAATAATGGCTTAGTTGCAATCATTTGTCTCGAGAGAGTATCGATTAAGAGTTACGATTGAAGGAGCTCAAGCTAAGACATAAAGTATCTTCACGCCCATATCCCCGAAGAGGTAGGCAGAGGTACAACCAAGGCAGAGGTAAAGCCTAAGAAACTAAGTCCCACAATGTGATAGGTGGCAAGCCTATCGCCAAGCGGGCACATTTCCAATCCCGACCAACATTTTTTTTATTAGAAAATTGGAAAAATCCAATTTTCTTTTTGTTGGCCGACCCGGGTTTCGAACCTGGGACCTCTTGCAGTCAAGTCCAACACCCGGGCCGCTAGACCACAGAGGCGACATAAGTTAATACATAAATTTAGATTACTACTTTGCAAACTAGGTTTGACTTATGGATAAAAAACGAGACGTTGTTCGTACTTGAATAAAAGGAAAGGATTCGTTGGCACCATCACCCTTAAGTCAGATTACAGGACTATCCCAATAGTCCTAATGGCAGCAGGAGTAGGCAAGATGACGGAGTTATTCAGAACATTTTTATATAGCTGTCAAATGTCGTTTTTGATATTTGATAACATATAATATACAGGATATATGCTGATACAAATACAACGGAAATAGCAAATACAAAACACGTCATTTGACAGCTACTTGATGTCCACTTTACCCAGTGATTATTACTAAAAAGATACTGAATAACCCCACTAGGCAAGTTGCTACACTGCACTTTAACGCCAGTGGTCTATAAATGACCTATATTTTAACCAGTACTTGCGTCTTCGAGCTGCCTGGCAGAGAGTCTATTCTAGTCATCGGATATGAACCAACACGGGGAAAAATGGGTTATGTGTGAATTTTAGAAAACAATATAGAAAAAATAAGTTTCTAATGTAACAAAGTAAATAAGTTATAGTTATAGTTATAGTCTTATACCTTTAAATGATTAATTCTTGTATATACATAAATATATAATTGGAATCTCGGAATCGGCTCCAACGATTTTCATGAAATTTAGTATGTAGGGGGTTTCGGGGGCCATAGGTAACCGACCGACCGATCGATAACCGATCTAGCTAGGAATTATTTTTAGAAAATGTAATTTAATTCATGTTTAAACTGAAAATTTTATTCGTGTTTAAACTAAAAATATGGCTCTTCCTGACATCTATTGGCGAATAACAATACTATTTTTTGTGAGCAATAAAATTGTTCCAGCAGATGGCGTTGTTAAGTGACACGAAGTCAATGAGTGTTTGCTAAGAAATTTTATATTATGGTTTGTACTTACATATTATTTCCAAAAGACACAATTTAAAAAAAAACTACCGAGCTAAGCTCGGTCATCCAGGTACTATAATGTAACTAAATCTCTACATGAAATATTTTTAAGAACAATGATTGCTCTAATGACCGCCTCGTTGGCCTAGTAGCTAGCGTGCACGCATAGCTACATTGACCAACCGCGATTCATTTAGATGTCTGTATATCCGGGTCTGGGTGTTTATTAAATTTATTCTGGTATCTATTTAAGTATTTCTATGTATTAGTATCGTTGACTAACATCGATAACAAAAGCATATAATTTGTTTACTTTGGGGTTAGATTCAATTTGTGTTACTTGTTTAGAAACATTCTTTTATTGGTGCGTACTATATACACTATACAGGATACAACACCCAAAACGAGTATTATCATATTTGTTATAAGCTTGTCACGCATTTTGTCATTTATCTCACAAACATTGCTCAATGGGCTACACAATTCTATAAAATTAAATACCTTTTAAATTAAAAGTAAATTAAGTATTATCTCGCCCATATCCCCGTAGAGGTATGTAGAGGCACAACCAGAGCACCCCCGAATGGCCGAAAACATTAAGTCCCATAATGTGATAGTTGGCAAGTCTATCGCCAACCAATATCATCCAATCCCGAGCAACATTTTTTTTATTAGAAAACTAGCTGCTACCTGCGGCTTTGCCCGCGTTTTCACAGAAACCCGGTGTGCGATCGGGATTAAAAATAGCCTATATGTTAATCCAGGTCACAATCTATCTGTCTTCCAAATTTCAGACAAATCCGTTCAGCCATTCGAGCGTGAAAGAGTAACAAACATCCATACATCCATACTTACAAACTTTCTCATTTATAATATTATAATAATAATAGGATAATAGGATTTGACATACCAAATTTTCTTTATGTTGCCTGACCCGGGAATAGAACTCGGGACCTCACGCAGTCAACTCCAACACTTAGACCACTACACCTCAGAGGCGACAAAAAACTAACCAAACTACCTTTTACTGCGGAAAAACCTTTCGGTTTCTTCACTAACCACGAAAAGTTATTTCAAAGTGTGTTTCTTCCACACGTCGCGGGCAAAAGCTAGTCTTATATAAATAACTGTATCAACAAATTGGCTCTTTCGGCCTCGTCGGTTAAATAAATAAAGGTCGATTTTGATTTAGTATAACGTCGTAGAGCCATTTGGATAAAAGAAGAAAAAGCTGAATTACAGCGACGAGAATTTCGTCGTAGCTGATAAGTTTCGTGTAGACAAGTTGATAAATGATTTCTTTCTTTTCTTAATGCGTAGAAATGTTTGCGAGGATAAAATATTCAGTTTATTTGAAAGACAAATAGATAAGTCCTATCCTTGTAAGCTGAATAACTTCTCTTCAAAAGTAAGGAATTTAAAGGTTCTGTGGTCTAGCGGTTCAGGTGTTGGACTTGACTGCATGAGGTCCCGGGTTCGAATTCCGGATCGGGCAACAAACAGAAAATTTGGGTTTTCCAATTTTCTAATAAAAAAAAAAGTTGCTCGGGATTGGATATATGTGTCCGGTTGGTGGTAGGCTTGCCAACTATCACATTGTGGGACTTAGTGCCTTCGGCTAGTCGTGGTTGCTCTGGTTGTGCCTCTGCCTACCTTTTCGGGGATATGGGCGTGCAGAAACTTTTTTTAAGTTTGACAACTTTAAAAATTTCTTGCGGGCAATTGCAAGGGTTTCAGGAATTTAATTATTAAAATACGTACCTATAGATATTTAATTTTTGTAAATGTAAATTAAATTTTTCACAACACCATGTGGTAGAATATTTCCCCGTGTTGGTCCGGGCTCCTTTGCAGAATAGACCATCTGCCTTCCTAACAAGCAGCTCGTAAAAGGCGAGCATAGGCTTAACGTCACTAACATCGTGACATCAGACTAGGTGGTAGAGTTTCGCAGCGACTCACCCGGATTGGTACCACTACCTTACCTATTCCTGCCGCCGTAACGTCATGACGTGTTCCAGTTTGGAGGGTAAGCTAGCCGGTTAAGTTACTTTTGCTCGAGGCCTAACATCCTGGCCTCAGGTTGGCAACGCACCATTACCACCTTTGGTGTCTCTAGGCGACGTGAATTTCTTACCATCAGGAAATCAGTTTGCTTGTTTGCCTTCCAATATCGAAAAAAAAATCGAAAAATAAAATACTTATTAGCAAATTACGAAACACTGGTTAATTCTGATAAATGTAACGATGTTCCATTCAAAAGCAGTGATGAATAGATAGTATAGGAGAAAATGATAATGTAGCTGAACTATCAACCAGTGTTTTTTTTTTATTTTCCCTTAGGGTGTTCGTCTTATTGTCTTTTGGGGATTCTTTTGTTTTAAAGTAGCCTACGTTTGAACTTGGGAATTTAGCTGTATACAAATCAAGTTTAATCAGAATTAGTTCAGTTTTTTTTATATTACTTTAAGTATCATTATTAATTAATAATTTATCCATATAAGTATGGAGTTTGGATAAGTAGACAGCAAACAAACAAACGGTTGTTTTGAAATAACCTCGGCGTAATTCAATACAGATTTTAAAAATTCGTCGCTGACTTGAGGGTTTTGGGGTTTGAACTTTAGACCTTAGGTATATGCAAGTTCAGCGACTACCATTTTTTTATGATATTGGAAGGCAAACAAGCAGACGGATTTTCTGATGGCAAGAAATGCACGCCGCCTAGAGACACCAAAAGTGGTAATGGTGCGTTGCCAACCTGAGGCAGGGATGTTAGGCCTCGAGCAAAAGTAAGTTTACTGGCTACCTTACCCTCCGAACCGGAACACGTTATGACGTTATGGCAGCAGGAATAGGTAAGGCGGTGGTATCAATTTGGATGAGTTGCCATATTCCATATTTACTTGATTTAATTGTATATTACACACACTATTATTATAATTATAATTTAGGTGCAGTAAAACTGCAAAAAACCTATCCCAACTTGATAACCAAAGCTCTGTTCTTATAATCAACGAACCGTAATCCGTAAGTATAACCTTTGGTAATGTGCCTAAAAGTGACGAAGCGTTGCTTATAGTTACTCAAAATTATTCGAGTTAACAGTCGATAACGAACGACTGTTGTAATATTTTTTACTATGCGTAAAAAAAACTACCATTCGTAAGCAAAATAACTTGTTTTTTGAATGTAAGGACGTTATTCGCGATTAGGTCAGTCGCAAAGGTAGGTCAGGATTCTGAGACAACCCGACAACTTTATTAACTTTAATTATAACCCGACAACTGGTTTTCGAGTTATACATAGTTAGGTATATCTCAAAAAATCGAATATTGATAAAACTTATGCGAGATCTTTCTCAGAATTTTCACTACCTAACAAAAAAATAACTATCAAAATCTGTTAATTATTGACTAAGCAATGAAGTAACAAACATACAAACACATACAGAATATGTTGGTATGCTTAAATATCTTTGTCACAACTTTTTAAGACACTTATTCTCAAATAAAAAAACATTTAATTAAAAAAAACAAGTACCGCGTAAGAATTTATTTTAAATTTAGAGAGTTTGAAAAATATACAAAAATCAAATTAAAGACAAAAATAAATTATTTTTTAAATAAAAGGGAATCTTTTTAGTAACAATAAACCATTGTTTAATATTACAAAACCTCTCAGGCTTTTTATAAATTCTACACAATGAAATTGAAAAACAATTTCTAAATAAAAAGAAATAATTGAAGACTAATAGATGTTTTTTAAACAATGAACATCATGTTTTCGTTTAACAAAATGACACCAAACAAAGCCTCAAACAATTACAACACTTTTACTTGTTCACAATAACTCATTCATTATAATTTGAATGTGAACCAAAAGCGTTTCCATCATTATTTATTTGGACAGGACCACAAAGAGCTCGGCTCTCATCACAAAGAGAAACAAATAATGAATTCGATGGCCCAGATTTCTTTTTTAAGAACAGATAATGAAATTTTAATGCAATCTTTCGTTTATTGTGTATTTAAAGGCCTGTAGTTTGAAAGGTTACTTCACTTAACTGACAATAAAAAATGTTTTTAAATAGTTCATTAATTTCAAGATTTTCACTGTCTTAAAAATAAGAATTTTCTTTTAAGTATAACTTTAGTGTTGTATAATGTATAATGTCCTTTGGCTGTGTGTCAAAAGTCTTGTTTTTCCTTTTTTTTATTTTATTTTATAATTTAATTGGTGCACCATTATTCGTTTAATTATTAATTAATTCTTTTTTTTTAATTTATAATTGTATCTGCGTAACTTCACTAGACGTAGTATTAGAATAAATATGCTGCGGTTTTGTGTTATTGTAAAAAAAAAAAATTAAGTTTTCTGTGAAGTAAGTCGAGTGCACCTATGTTAAGCCCGTATCCCAGAAGAGGTAGGTGCGACCAAGGGACCCACAACATACCTAGCGCCACCGTTCGGCTTTTATTTCTAAGAAGAGCAGGCGTATGTGTGATTTAACAATTGATCTATTATAGTCACAATTTTGAATAGAAAATGACGGCTTTTTTTTTATGATATTGGAAGGCAAACAAGTAGACGGATTTCCTGTTGGTAAGATTTTCACCCCGCCTAGAGATACCAAAAGTGGTAATGGTGCGTTAACAACCTGAGGCTGACCTGCGCCAGGGTTTTGGGGTTTGAACTTTAGACCTTAGGTATATGCAAGTTCACCAATTACTATTTTTTTATGATACTGGAAGGCAAACAAGCAGACGGATTTCCTGATGGTAAGAAATTCACGCCGCCTAGAGACACCAAAGGTGGTAATGGTACGTTGCCAACCTGAGGCCGGGATGTTAGGCCCCGAGTAAAATTAAGTTTACCGGCTACCCTACCCACCGAAACGGAATACATGTCAACGGCAAGCATTGACGTTATGACAGCAGGAATAGGTTAAAGACGGTGGTACAAATCCGGATGAGTGGCTTCGGTACTCTACCACCTAGTAGGATGTCACGGTGTTAGTGACGGTAAGCCTATGACCGCCTTTTACGAGTTGCCTGGCAGGAAGGCAGATGGTCTATTCTGCATGGAGCCCGGATCAACACGGGCTTAATGTCTGATCAAAATATATTTAACGTCTCTACATCGCGGCTATTACCGTCTTATTCATAAACTCGGAGTAAAGTACTCCAAGGTTCAACCTGGTATCATAGTCTTTATTAAAATGTAATACAGACTATAATATCAACTTAATTTTACTCCTATCTTAGTCCACTTTTATAAACAAGACGGCTAGTGTTTACTTAGAATCTATACTTGCTATCGTCGGCACTTGGTGGAATTCCATTATATACACACTAGTTTCTAGTAAACGCTTGTACTGAACGTAAAATTAAGACAATCTTTTTATCATTAGTTTCAAAGCCCTGAAGTAAAAAGTGAAACCGATATAGAGTATATATAGCTATAGAGTAACGAAAAGTATTAAATAACCTGTAAAGTGGACAAATACAAGTGTTTACTACAAAAAAGTGTGTAGTGTTTACTTAATTTATTAGTAAACATCTTTACGCCAATTTGGGGGTGTAAGCGTGAAGATGTTTACTAATAAAATAAGTAGAGGTAGAGCTTTAGCTATCCGTGGATGCTTCTACTTGTACTTGTACAGTTGTACTTGTACTTGGATTGTTGGTGCTAATAAAACAGTTTAGTACCGTGTGTTGTGTGGAGCTGGATATATTTGGGAGTTTTAGCTTACGGCAAGTCCAATTCATTATCAGCGCACTGTTTTGCCTGTTTTGTTACGCCATAATATGTATACATTTTTTGGCGGAAAATTGCAAATTAAATAATTTTATTTGGATTTAAGTGTGGGACTGAGTGTCTTCGGCTAATAGTAGGGGAGCCCAAGAGGGGATTTTTGGACTAACTAAGGCGCATCAGATTAAGATATGGGAGATACTCTGTACCATTGTTGAACACCTCCATTATGTATCAAATCTCTACATAGAGACGCGCATGTAGGGTTGCCTGTCTAATTTTGTTTGGCTTGAAAATATACTCGAGCGTGTCAGATTAAAGTACGGCGGGCTGATTGTAAGCCAATAAGTCCATGCTTGAATTTTCTGATGATTTGAACAAGACGTATGGGAGTAGGAGGTTCAGAAACTTTCAAAAACCAATTCATATGTGTTAATTTTCTATTACAGCAATTTGTCTGATTGACATATTTCTGTCATCGGAGTAATATCTGATGAGTCCGGCTATGATCAAGTGACTGAAATTGCTATTTTAGCTTCTAGACACTTAACGCACCGCTAAAAATAAAAACCTTACATGATCTTTTTTACTCTCCACTATTTAATCGACAAAGTGCAATGGGTCCCAATAACGCTGGAGTTACTACACATTTCGCATCGCGGGCTCCCCTACTATAATCGTAAGTGCCCTGGTTATGCCTCTACCTACCTTTTCGGGGATATAAGGGTTAAGATAATTTTAATACTGTATTTCTCATTAAATTTGTTTTGTAAATAGAGGCATATTTAAGTAGGTATTTCTACGTGTTCGCATTGTTAACCAACAACGCCTATTACATAAACATATTACAGCTATTTGTTTCAGTGGACTTGGATCTATTTGTGGAAATTGCCTAGAAATATTTATTATTTATTATCCTATTACCTTGCTAGAGGTTATTGAACTTCTACACTAAAAATGGAAATATAATCCAAAACACCACAAAACAAATAAGATACCAAGAAATTTAGACGTCAATAACGAAACTTGCAGCCAGCCAAAACCGATTTTAAAGTCATCTTTCAATAATTTCAAATGACTTTTTGAATTCAAACCTCTTGCTTGAGTTTTGGCGCCATCGAGAGAAAAGATGGTCGAAGTTTTTTTATAATTATTGAATTTCGTGTTGATATTGAGTGAAATTAGTCAATTTTGGTGGCATTTTGTTCAATTTTGTTCAGTGAAAGTGCAAAAATGAAATAATCATGAAGAAATTAGCGTATCGTGTATTTCCTCGTTGCCTTCAAATCTCATTACATGAGCTTGAGTAACCAGGCCACCGCTTTACCCAAGAGCCTGACATGACTTGCTGACGACTTATGACTGATGACTAATTAAAATTAATTGAAATTGATATAAAATTTGATGCAAATTTCTATTTGACTAATGGCTAAATACTAACGTGAAGGCCAAAACCTAAAGAAAGAAAGAATATCTTGCTTTTATAAAACCATTTAAAGGCCGAAGATTCGCATTTTAAGCCTAGCTTTTTGTGTGGTCGAGGACTTTATAATTTATGCACATCATGAAGCTTTTTTTCTGGCATGGTTATGAATAAGGTTCCTTCATTAAACTGGAAGCCTTGCTTTAGTGACATGTTTTTCTTAAAATTGTGCTTTAATTTAATATCACTACATAGTAAAAAACCAAATTGCTTTGTCTGTCCCTATGTATGCTTAGATCTTTCAAACTGTCGTGTGTTTGAAATTGTTTTTGATCTGTTAAAAAATCGCATTAAAATCCGTTATGGAGTTTTAAAGAAGTGGTTCAAGAGGAAAGTTTATATATATAGCTAGAAGCCCGTCCCGGCTTCACACGGGTTGACAAATTTCTAATTTCCCAAAGAAATAACGCAGCCTATGTTCATCAGAAACAACGTCTACTTCTAATGGTAAAATATTTTTCAAATCGGTCCAGTAGTTTCGGAGCCTATAAAATACAAAAAACACACAAACAATCAAATATTTTCATTTTTTATTAACATTATAGTGTAGATGATTTACAGGCAGCAGTATAGCCCCGTAAAGTTGTAAAAACCTCGCGGTTAGCAACATATTAGAAAAAAAAGGGAGCAGCTCCACCTTGCGGGTCTTATTGTACTTTTAAATAATACAGGAAACTATTGAAATACCCATATAAAATGCCAACCCAATCAGTTTAGCCGTTTCGAAGTTATGTGAAAAAATAGGTAAGTACGGAAGGATAATTTATGTTACCTGTTGTCCCGTGGGAATGAAATATTGCCCCGCTTTAAAAAGTAGCCTTCATTCATTAGCGATAATGCTGGCTTTCAATGGTAAAATAATTTTCAATACTATTTTATACAAAAAAAAAGACGGGTTGCACTCCGGGAGTGCCGGCAGAAGTGAAAACTTGAATATTAACAAAATTGATAGAAGAAGGCGTTACTTTGCGGAAATCCATACTTAAATCCAAATAAAATTATTTAATTTGCAATTTTCCGCCAAAAAAATGTATACATTATACGCACAGACAGCAGACACAGTGTCTGTTCGACCTTTGTGGAGTGCAGTCAAATTCTCCTGATGATGCTTTGGTTACGAAGCGAAACGTAGGTTGCATTTTAGTAGTGTGTGTATTATGGGAGCTAATAAAACAGTTTAGTGGTGTGTTGTGTGGAGCTGGATATATTTGGGAGTCTTAGCTTCCGGTAAGTCCAATTCATTATCAGCGCACTATTTTGCCTGTTTTATTACGCCATAATATGTATACATTTTTTTGGCAGAAAATCGCAAATTAAATAATTTTATTTGGATTTAAATATTAACGTTGTGCATTTTTGATATTTTGGAATAGTTAGGGAATAATTATGCACGAATTGCTTTAATTATCAGTATGAAAGTACTATCATTTATTTATTTTTTATAGAAGAGGAGGCAAACAAGCAAGTGGGTCACCTGATGGAAAGTGATCACCTCCGCCCACGGACATCCGCAACCCCAGGAGTATCACAGATGCGTTGCCGACCTTTAAGGAATGAGTATGCTCTTTTCTTGAAGGTTCCTAAGTCATAATCGTTTGGGAATACCGCCCTCAGTAACTGATTCCACAAAGGTGTTATACAGGGTAAAAAATGTCTTCGGAATCGCACAGTTTATGCATAAATATTATTTTCATATCAATAACCTGCGTTTGGCTTGACAAAAACTCGCTAAAGTAATACCAAGTGACGGCTAGGAGCGTCGTGATAATATTTGTACAACGAACATTGCTCGTCTACCCATAAAGCTTATTTTCAAGATAGAACAAATAGAGCAATGTCTGTTGATATTATACGTATTTGCTATATGTGAGAATGTCATTGTAGGTATATTGCGGCGTATTATCCATTGCGAATCCTATACTCTTCGGAAATATCTAAGCAATACAAAAACAGCAATGAATCTACGTTTTATTTTAGATCTCGCGCCGTCTTATTCGCGCATGCACTCTGCGCCGTCTTACAATCTGACGCGAGCTTAGAAGTTTTTACCCATCCAAAAAAAAGTGCGCAACGCCGCTAAAGAAGTTTTCACTTCAAAACTCAGCAATCAAATATTTCCGCTATAAAATTGATGTATTTCTTATTTCAAAAATAAGATGTTTGGTGCAAATGTTCTAAATATGCTCGTACAAACATTACGGTTATTAAATTTTATTTAAATGTGTAGAAAAATTGATGATTTATGCCTAATAGGTGTACGCCAATCCATGGGAATACAGATAAAAAATTTCAACCCAATCTGTCAAGCCGTTTAGTTGTAGATATACCGACAGCAGCGCCAAGGGCATTTCTCCCCAACCCCTGTTGACCTATTACCCGTTTTCTCGTAGGAAAGAAGCAATTACCGCGGTAAATGTGGGCGCCTAATGGAATTAGAATTTTTCGAATCGCTCCAGTAGTTTTGTAGACTATTCTATATATATAGACTATGAATAGTAATTTGTATAAACAAACAATCAAATCTTTCCTCTTTATTATTCATATAGATTATATAATTTAAAAGAACTTATGTAAATTTCTATATTAAAAA
>NJDC01001530.1:0-13810 GCA_002245475.1 Calephelis virginiensis
AATGACTGCACGGTGTTCAATTTTCTCCATTATTGAAAATTGCGTCAGATTGCTCCAAAAACAAATAATCACAGAAAATTTATATTGTGCAGTATCGGAATGAAACTGCGCACAATAAATCAATATGACACATACTAACAAATGACGGTAGATTTTAAAAAGATGTCATAGCCACATGTAGGTTAGGCCACGAATTTTTGGATCCATTCTTGTAGCTTTATCAATTTATCTTCTATATCTATATATAGAAAAACTAAAGCCACTTTTCGTTGTAATTTTATAACTCAATAACGGGCTCACCTATCCGCACCAAATGTTCTTTCTAACTTTTGGCTTTGTTCGGACTATTTAGTAGATGGTTAATTTGAATTTTGCATTGGTCGAGCGGTTCTTCAATGAATTCAATAACCTTCCATCAAGTCCACCCAGTAACCAGAACGCAGCACCAAATCGAGGTACGGTCTCCCGGGAGACAGCCCTTGGTGCTGGCGTTGTAGGTAACAGTCCAATTCATTTAAATAATTATGTCTCGGGCTGAGCACTCTGCTCGGCCTACAAAGCTCGGTGAAGTTGCAAAAATCGCGAGGTTAGCAACAAATTAGTCATGCCAAAAAAAAGAATTCAATAAATGACATATTTCTGCTGTCATATTGAAACTTTTTTTTTCTCTTTTTGTTTTGTTGTGTTATGTCATTCATGCGGTCATATACGTAGTGAAGCACGTACCGGGTCGCATATATATATATATATATATAAATGAATCCCCCATTTCCCCCATTTCGCGTGGTTATCGAATCACGCGTGAACGGATGGATTTTGCTAATTCTTTTTTGTTGTGTTAGTAATTGACAGGAAAATGTTCTTATGATAAGAAAAACCAGGGAAAATTGCAAGGAAAATGGAAAAATCATACTTTAATCTATACAAACTGTTAAGTTAAGTTGAAGTTCGCCTGATCGACTAGTAATTATATAAATTATGTGTAGCAGCAGAAAGCTTCAAACTGTTATGATCGGATGTAGCAATTACCCTAATTATTTTTTAGTTGTATTAATTACTGACAGAAGAATGTTCTTAGGAAAGAAAATAAATTTTAAGATTATCAGAACAAGCTTAAAGAATTCAAAAAGAATAACATTGTATTATGTCAGTGCAGCTAGTTAATAATATCAATTGTGTAAACAATGTTTACTAGGAGGATATTTAAATAACGTTTATAACGCAAATTAATATAATAATCAACAGTTACCCTTATAACCATTAAATATTATATTGATATTACAAATTATTTTTATATATTCTAAACGCCATTATTCTCAATTATTCTGTCCGCCCTTTTTTATCGTCCTCGTAGTCGATGATTCGAGTAAAAGTGGTCAGTTGATTTTTAATTAGTCCGCACACAATTAAGCTCAGTGTTGCTAGTAAAAAGGTACTTCACTCAGGGATGCCAACACGGCCATCTTGCATGTCCTCATGTGCATGTCCTCAGGCGCGTATCCTCTTATTTGCCTGACTCGCACCATAACATCTAAAAATACAACGTATTTTAATATACTTGTCAATGATAACACAAATATGGCATCGGCCTATCATGACTCCCAAAATAAATTCCCGTCGTCGGTAGGGTTTTGTCAACTTTTTTTATAGCCGAACGCTTCTACTACTTCACAACTAGAAATCCTTCTATGAGACTGAGGTGAACAACGACAATTGAACTGGATCATCACTAACAGAGCTATTATAAATCACTTCCTTAATCCGAGGTGACGCCTGGTCCAGTTTGTACCTTTTTAGCAGAACCTTTGAGCTTATTGAGAGCCTGATAGCGTATAATGTTATCTTTCCATGAGAATGTTGAAGCATAAGAATCTATCACGTTTAACCAAGAAGTTACGTTATCCTTTAAAGGGTCAAACTCCGGTATCATATTATGTAAAACTGTACTCAAGGCCTCCGTATCTTTAGTTTTAGATACCTTTGACTTTTTCCGAGATGCAAGCGGCGGTGTTCTTGAGCTACTGTAGGAGCTGGAGTTTGACTCACTGGTCCTAGACGAGCGAACGCGTTTTGTGCCACGCTTACGTTTTCCTTACGTTTTCTACCCATAATTTACTGTATAGGACGCGAGAAATTAATTATATGACACTTCTGATGTAAACAATGTTTACTAGGAGGATATTTAAATAACATTTATAACGCAAATTAATATAATAATCAACCGTTACCCTTATAACCATTAAATACTATATTAGTGTTACAAATTATTTTTATATATTCTAGACGCCATTATTCTAAATTATTCTGTCCGCCCTTTTTTTATCGTCCTCGTAGTCGATGGTTCGAGCTAAAGTCGCCAGTTGATTTTTAATTAGTCCGCACAGTTATTAGTTAATTAGTTGCCTGTAACAAGGTACTTCACTCAGGGATGCCAACAATTGACTGCAAAATTTTATTTGTTTCTGTGTACCTTGTTTTAATTTTTCAATAGAATTTGTATATTTAATTACTGTTTCTATCTGGTATTGCCAAACATTTGCAGGTAACACAATATTGCGTGACGCAATAAAAAAATGAGCTGAGAAGAATAGACCATCTGTCTTTCTGCCAGGCAGCTCGTAAGGGGCGAGTACGAATTTAAATATAGGTAATTAAAAACAAGACCATTGTTGCTAGAGTGCAGTATAGCAACTTGCTTAGGTAGGAATCGACCGCCTTACCTATTCCTGCCGCCATAATCGTTCTATTATGCTCCTATCTGAAGGGTAGGGTAGCTGGTAGATTTGCACTATAGGCCTTTCATTGTAGACTCAAACTGCTACGCACCTGTAATATCTCTTACCATCAGAAGAGCCCTATGCTTGTGCATGACCTATGGTATGCTGACCTCTTACATAAAAAAAAGTAAATTTTAGGAATGAATAAAAAAAATATTTGATGTACTGAACACTGTATTAAAAACTTAACACCTGTTTCAAAAGGATCTTATATTCGGTTTAATGGTAGTGATAAATTATTACAAATATATAGGCTTATGTACAAGGAGAATATTGTAAGGAAAAACACGTAACTGTCTACAATTTGTACATAAAATATTTTCGTTGCAGAAACATATGAAGATGGCGGCTTATATGAAAGATTGAGTTATCCTGATGATGAAAATCCAGGTCTTGAAAATGAAACAGATCACTATCAAAATGATAAAATAACGAATGTTCAAAATGATAATACTCTGAGTTATCCTCAAGTTGGTTCTCTTAGTTATTCAAAAAATGAAGAAACTTTAAAATACCCTCAAATTGAATCAGTAAGTGGAAGGCAGAATGATGACAATCAAAGTAGTTTTACTGCATATTCAGTTTATAGTAAGTTAGATGATCAAATACTAAATTATTCTAGAACAGATTTGCTTAATAGTAGGCAAAGTGACAAAATCTTAAATTACCCTCAAATTCAATCTTTGACTAGTTCACAAAATGAAGAAAATCTCATATGTCCACATCAAGATGACATTCCAAATTCATTGCAAGGTGAAAATATACCAAACTCTTATCAAAGTGAAGTTCAAAATAAATTTATCGATAATGAAAATAACTGTCACGAAATTGAAAGAGTTGAAAACTATCTCCAAGAAATGTCAATGGAACATGATAATGGAGTCCATCAGCCTTATCGTAGTATGATTGTTTTAGGCTCAAAACCGTGTATCAGTAGTTTTAGAGATTCGGATGAAGAAGATTCTGACGTAGATAGTGATCCAGATGTAGTCCCAGTTACTGTTTCTTTAACAGATTGGAGTTTAATTTTAGAAAATAATTCCAAGTTTTGTGCTGAATGCAAAATTTTGTTTCCAACTCAAAATGCTATAGATGGACATAAAATGTCGGCTCATTCATTTCTTGTGGCTGTTAGTAAAAACATTGCTATGAAAAGTACTGCTAAGTCCAATGATAATGTTCAAAATTTAGACGTCAATCGTAAATTACTCTGTTCTCATTGCAATAAGTACTTCCCAGATGAAGATGCCCTTCTTAAACACACATATGAGTTGATTCCACATAAATTTTCACCAACAAACGAAAAACCCGCCCCAGTTTTGTATTACATATGTCCCATTTGCAATACATTCTTTATAAAAATGACTAGATTTGCAATGCACATGCGATATTGTCATAATATGTTTAACGTGTCGCCAAAAATGGGGCCACTTAACCTAAAATGTAAGTTTTGCAATTTAGTTTCGTCTAGTAAAAATGCATACGCACAACATGTAGCTGCAACACATAAAAGTATTTTCTTCGAAAAGGTCTCAAAAGACAAGTTCGAATGCCTTGAATGTAATTTAACATTTCCTTCCGCGTATTCTGAAAAGATACATCGCGCTGCAAAACATTCATCGGAAGATATAAAGTTATATCCTCTATCTCGACCGGTACCTAAATCTACCTTATTTAAGTGTAATAAATGTCAAATACATTTCATTTTTTGCTCAGTCGCTCTGGAACATGCAAAACGTTGCAGTTTGACTAGGGGTGATTGGAAATGTCCTAAATGTCGTCGCTGCTTTAAAGTACACGATCGTGTAGTCCACACTCAGCAGCACGAACTATCTGACAGACTTAAAGTTTATGTCGTCAATCCAGATTTGTTGAAGAGAATCATTTGCAGATGTCTTAATTGTAATATTAATTTCGACGAAAAAACATTTTTAGAAACCCACAATTCTGGCTGCGTCAAAAGTAAATATATATCTGCTGAATGTAATATATGTCATATTAATATTAGTGAAAAATCTTTGGCTAAACATAAAGCAGTACATAATACAGTTGCTAACAATGATTTTATTATAAGAGAATTTGTTTGTAGTATGACAAATTATAGCATCAAATCTAAACTAACTAAAATGACGAATCTCGACAAAAAACGAAACGAAATAAAAAGTAATTATGAAAACAATGAACCTTCATATAAATTTGATATTGCATATTGTTCAATATGTAAATGCTGCATGAAAAGAACTAAGCTTTCTTTTCACATCTCGGGTACTTGCAAAGGCAAGCCAAAACGTATCTGCAAGTTGTGTGGATTGACATTTACAAGCAAGGCATTTATTTCTCATAAAAATGATCATGACACTAAAGGTTTAAAGCTTAGTGACATACAATTCTTTCATATTCAAAAAAATAAACATGTTGATCCCCCGATACCGGAATTCAAATTTTGTGCTCGTTGCAAAGTTCATTTTTTTAGTGACATTGCTTTGACAAAGCATACTTGCGACTCGGAGGACCACAAAACTTGTCGTTTTTGTAATAAAAAATTCAGTGATTTAGCATTAAAATTGCATTTACCATTTCATGAATACGCAGCTAGTTCTGGAATTGTTAAATTAAAAACTTTAAAAAGTAATAATGGTATTCCTAAGACTACTTCCCAACCAACAATACCGGAACTTTTGATAAAGTATCAATCTTTACAAACGATTTGGAATATTTTGTATCTTTGCGCTAGTTGCGATATTGCGTTCGATAACTACGATACAGTAGTTGAGCACTGTCAAGACCATTTTAACAATTTACAAAGTTATAACCAAACCATTGTTTTTTGCGATATTTGTGATTTGAAGATGATTTCTGGGTGCTTTAATAAACACAATAAGTTACATGGTAACGATGTGGATAAAAGCGCTTTTCAAATATTGAAATTTGATTATCAGCAATTGCTAAGGAATGATTGGTTGAATATTTTCGGTACACTGGCTGAAGATCGAGTTAAACAAATATTATGTAAGAGCATATACAATGTAACTAGAAGTATAAGAATGGAATTAGCGGTAGATGGGCCACCTGATCTAACACTTTATCAATGTAAGGTTTGCAATATGATAGTTGACCCGACGGACGTTTTAGACCATGCTAACCGTCTCGAATGTACTAAAAATGACGTAACATATTATTGTTCAGTATGTCAAGTTGATTTTGTATCTCAAAAATCTCTATCAGAACACGAAAATTTGCACAAAACAAGGATAGCTAAAGGTTCTTTTAGAATTATATCGTTTGGGAATAAAAAAGATTTCTTTAATAACACTTTACTAAAACATATGAAAATTAATGATTTGAAGTTCATTAGATGTCACCATTGTGGAAAATTAATTAAGAAATCGCTGTATAAAGCTCACATTGTGAAACATGCTAGCTTAAAAAAATTAAAACAAAGTAAACTGAAACTTCAAGATTGTATCAAATCTAAGGCTGCTGGGAATAATATGGATAAACATTTATTGGAATTATATAAGTGCAGTAAATGTGAAATATGTATTATAAGGAAACAAGTATATAGACATAAATGTGTCTCGGCTTCTCGCCTTAAACGTTGTAATAAATGTAACAATTGGTTCCATATGGTTGTTTATAGAAAACACTGTTTACAACACGAAATTTACGAAAACTTGAGAGTTAATGTGTATCTTTTTAAGGATAATGTGATTGAAAGAGACGAAAATGGACAACGTATTAAAGCACCTAAATTTAAAAATACAACTATCTCTCTCAAAGTATCCAAACTTTCTAAAAACAAGGATGTGACTTTATTTTATCAGTGTGCTAAATGTAATGGTAGCTTAAAATATAAGCAAAACGCAAAACGACATAAATGTTCCCATAAGGTGAAGTATGTAAAATGTAAAATATGTGGATTATCTTTTATTCTCCCTAGAATTCAAGAACACTATGATTTCCATAAACGTAATCCATATTCGAAAAAAGATTTCAAGTTGGTTACATTTTTTAGAAATAAAAAGGGTGAATTCAAATTTAATTTTCCTGTCGAATACCATGCTAAATACAATCAAACCAAAATTAAATTTAAACCTGAAATGAAACTTCAAAAGTCTAGCCCTACTGATTCAGAATCGGAAGTAAGTCAAAATTGTGAACTATCTAAAGTGAAATATCATGTAAAATTGTATAGGTGCTATAAATGCTCTGTATCATTCATACTGAAAAAACTTTTCTTATTGCATGTTCAAGACTGTAATGGTATAATGAAGGGTGAAAAATGCACTATGTGTAATATTGTGCTACACGAAAGCATGCTTAATACTCATTTAAAAACAGCAAGATGCCTAGAGAAAAAGTATATTTATGTTTATATATATGCCAGGTTAGATATAAGAAATGATGATACAGATAATAATAATAATTGGTTATACTTTTGTTACGAATGTCAAGTCTATTTTTTCTCTTATAAGACTTACGTATATCATGTAGATATTGGTCATAAAGCAAAAATATCATGGTGTGATCTTTGTAATATAAAATTTGGCAGTGGATTAGAACACCATGTTCGGATCCACCATCAAATGGAAAATCCTTTGGTGAACATCAATGTGGAAACATTGTATACCACAAATCCGGATGAATCGGTTAGCCATCTGTCTACTGTAGTTAACAAATCGAAACACAGACAATTAGTAAGACTCTCTGAATCAGCTAAAATCAAAGCTTCAAAAGTCAAAATTCAGAATTATCCAGATACATCTAAAAACAGTGAAATAGTACATACACAATTGACAGAACAACAAATACAGTTAATTGAACAAAAACAACTATTGGAACTACCTAGAAGATATTGTCTGGATAGTGATACCAGAAAACAACCAAAACATGAAAATATTCTGTATCGATGTCACATTTGTGATATACATTTTGTAAATCACAGAACCTTGGAAAAGCACATTATACAAAATAATCAACATTTAATACGACGATTCACTTGTCCTGATTGTAACTTAGCATTTACATCAAAATCTCTAAGAAAACATAGAATAAGTCACCAGAAATTTAAAGAATTCACAATTATGACATTAGATGAAATAATTGCATTCCGAAAAGGCTCAAAAAATAGTTCAGTAGATTTCGCAGAAACAAGCGATTTAGATGAGGGTTACGATATGGACATACAACTCACAGACCAGCAAATAGAAGTGATTAAAAAAAAGCAACTTATGGAACCACTTAGAAAATATTTAAGCAAAAAAACATTTCAGATTCCTCAACAAGAAAATGTACTGTATCGATGTCACGTTTGCGATTTACACTTTACTAATTATAACACTTTGGAATGGCATGTCATACAAAATAACCAACATTTTATGCGACGTCGCGCTTGTCCGGAATGTAACTTATCATTTACACCTTTAATTTTAAAAAAACATAGGAAAATCCATCAGAAATATAAGGAATGCACTGTCATGACACTTGATGACTTACATGCCTTACAAAAGAGCTCAGAAAACATCGATTTAGAAAATACCTATGCTAAATCTATAGAAATTGTCACTAACGAAGTACAAGAAAGCAAAATAGAGGAAAATGAAACATCCCTTCAAGACAGGTCAGAAAGTATTTCAGTTGACTGTGAAAAAACTGATGACAGCTTTGAAGCATCTAATTTTAAGGAAAATGTGTTAACAGAATCACAAATAAAAGAAATTACAGAAAAACAACTTGCCGAACCACGTAGAAAATATCATTATCGCAAAAATTTTAAACTACCGCTAGAAGAAAATTTAGTCTATCGCTGCCACGTTTGTGATTTGCATTTTCTTAGTCCTCGCACCCTGGAAGACCACATTATACGAAACAACCTACATTTAGTACCTCGATATAATTGCCCAGAGTGTAACTTATCATTTACACATAAAGTAATTAAGAAACATACGGTAATTCATCAGAATTATAAAGAGTGTATAGTTATGACACTAGATGAATTAATTGCTTTTCAAAATAGCACAAAAGATGTGGCCTTTGAAAAAACCTGTGGTAATTCAATAGAGGTTACCATTGACGAAACACAAGAAAGTAAAGTAGACGAACACAAAATGATGGATTGTGGGGAGGTTTCAACATGTGATACTGTGATTGCTACAGGTTGTAATGAGAGTAATACGGAAACTTTACTAAAAAATGTAAGAACTGAACCCGAGACACTCAGATTTGAAGATAACAGGCCTCAAGTTGTTAAAAAAGAGAACAGATTATATAAATGCAATGAATGCGATGTATATTACTTGACTGCTGAAGCTTGTAACGATCATTGTTACAATCATGCTGTACTAGATCCAACTGAATATATAGCTTGCAAGATTTGTGACCTACAATTTCTGTGTGAATCTTTGGGCAAGCATATGAAGGAACATAGAGAAAGAATTTTCAATATAGATGATTTAATAGTGACAGAATATCGTGGTAGTGGAAATGACGTGAAAGTTGTCACGTATTCTGCATCTGATGCCTTAAAATCAAAGCAAGTTACGACTACTACACATTCTGATATTGAATAAGACAAGCTAATATGGGTAAATGATGGGAAGTGTATGTGAGAAATATAGTTAATGTGACAGAAATCTTCAACACGATTAATTAAAAAGAAGTACATGAGTAAAAGATTTAGTAATTCGACAAATGAAAATGAAGAAAAAATTTCGTACATTCAATTTAATTTATACATAGGTATTACAAATATTGGTGACGTTACAGCAAGTTGACATTTCGACTAAAACGCGTATTAAGACTATTATCATTTTTATTAGGATTCCGTACGATTGAAAGCCATATTTATAAAAGAGGAAGGATTCCGTAACTCCTCAAAACGGAAGCCTTACTGAAGTCCATCTATTCTTATAGTACTACTATTTAAATTATGCGATTCGGCTTTACACTGTTTACATGTTATACTTTTGTTTTTAAATTGGTCGACCTAATCTTAATTTAAGCGAAATGATTAATTATGTGTAAACAGAAAATATATTAAAAATAGGTTGCCTACAAAAACTCCTGGACCGAATATTTTTAATTATTAAAAAAACTGTTTTGAACATAATATCTAATTTTTTTTCAGGCAACTCTATAAATCAACTTAAATTGTAATAAAAATTGTAATTAAACTGCACATATGTAGATATATTTTTTTTCCTATTATCCGATCCCGTGAAAGTAACTAGAATCGACAATTATCTGTTTATACCTGACAATCCAGATAAACAACAAGCAACCGAACTTCTGCAACTTCGTCTTATAAGTCGGGACAAAATCTTAATCTTGTACCAATTAATGAATGAAAAACAAAAAAAAATGTTCAGGATTTTTTTCAGGCAACCCATTTTTAATATATTTTCTGATATACTAAATTTGTTACAAAACCGATCCTATTATCAGCTCGGTGTAGGTCGACCTAACTTCGGATCTTCGACTAATCTTTAAAATACATACGGATTTCCGAAGCTTCGCTTATATAGCCCAAGCTCATAATTTAAATAGTACTTACTACTGTACATTTGTATGCCGCAACCACTTTATTCCCAAACTATAAGGACTACGCAGTCCTGTATAGTCTTTGAATCGCTTTACGATTATACCTATCATAAATGGAACTATTTTTTTATTAATTAGGTACATGCAGTGTTCTTATAGATAGATAGTCTTTGAGAATTGACATTGAGGTTCCTTAAACCATTCATGTGCAAAGTGAAATGAAAACTTGAAAGTTGAAATGAAAGAGAAGAAACACTTGCAAACTGGTAAAATTTGTGCTCTATTCTTTTTAAATAAGAGGATGGAAAAATCTGAAAATAATGTATTCTGTAATTCTCTATGGAAATTCTTTAATTCTCTATGGAAATTCTGTAATTCTCTATGGATCGCCTCTGTGGTCTAGCGGTCCGGGTGTTGGACTTGACTGCATGAGGTCCCGGGTTCGAATCCCGGGTCGGCCAACACAAAAGAAAATTGGATTTTTCCAATTTTCTAATAAAAAAATGTTGGTCGGGATTGGAAAAGTGCCCGGTTGGCGATAGGCTTGCCACCTATGTTATGTATGTTGTGGGACTTAGTGTCTTCGGCTAGTCGTGGGTGCCTTTGTTGTACCTCTGCCTACCTCTTCGGGGATATGGGCGTGAAGATACTCTATGGAAATTCAATGAAAATTGGTTTGAACAGTGTATATACAAGGTTTTGTCGAATTAGGTAACGATATTTCAGCTAGGGACTCTGAATAAAAACGTAAAAAATAATAAAAAATCCTAAATAAAAATAAGCAAATTAAAAATATAGTTATTGTTGCTGCTGTTTGTCATACATCGCGCGGGTTATTGACCTTTTGCGGAACATTAAAAGGGCTATAATTTGCTTATTATAAGTTTGCTTTTTTTACTATTTCAATTAGTTATGCAGAATATCCAGCCTTAATTTCGTGCACTAATTTGAAAATGCCTTATATAGTCAGCAGCTTTTGATATAACACATTTTGGTAAAAACACAAATAATAATATTAAAGTTATTGTTGGAGATAAAAAGTTAGTCAGATTCTGTGACATTCAGTCCAATATCAGTAGAGTATATCTTGAATACATGCTTGCTATTATAGAATCCTAAGTGAGCGAGCCGCACTCACACATGGCTACTCCTTTTTTAATGATGGGACATGATAAAATAATTATTTCTATGATAGAAATTAAGTGTCTTAATCAAACAAAATAATATGTGTGTTGTGCTATGTCTTGTTGACTGTTATCTACTTTGTCAGTTAATAAAACATAAAAAAAACACAAACAGCGAAAGGAAAGAATGAAACGGAAAAAAATGTAATCATGCATTCCAATTTAGCCCACGTGTAAATCACGTTGCAATGGAATTGGACCATAATGTAATTTATTCTCAATACCGAGAACATCATGACATCGTGCCATAGTGCCGAAACAAAATGTTTTTGACTTCGAAAGAAAATGACAGTGACATCTCTTTTTTTCTCTTGCAGTGTTTTGATAACTGGATTTATTAAGGCACTTTAGCTAACTAATGTGTACCATAATAATTGTGGACTTGTTATTTTTAAATGATTTCTGAAGACTGCCTGTCTAGTTATTTACTTTGGTCGTTCATACCAACCTAGGTAAAAGCAATGTGTGTGTGTGTGTGTGTGTGTGTTAGTGTACACACTTAAGAAGTAAAACTTCTTGTGGCATATTTTTTCGTGGAGTACGCTCGGGAAAGAAGTTTCAGTTAAAAAATATATTTATAGCACTTTGGGCGAGGTTCAAGCACCTTGAAAGATCTTCAAGCTATCTCTTAGCTCAGCCTGCTTCATCGATGTAAGCTAGCTTTAAGATATACCTGCCGTTCAAACAGAAATCCCTATGAATCTAGTATGAAATCGGGGATAACATACACTGTTTTTTGTGAAGCGTAACTAAAGGTAAAGTAACAGAGAAATATGACGGCAACTTTCTCTAACATGTCGATAAAAAAGTTTCGCTTTTTTAGTTTCACAATTAGATTTAAGTACACTCTGAATTCGTACATGTTTTTGAGAATCAATATTCTGATAAGTAGTCATCTAACTATATGTTGTATGATTACTTATTTCTAGTTTTATTTTTTCTATCTGTTTAATAAGTTTTGTTTTTAATTTGAAATATGTTTAGCGACCTAGTCGTCGTTTTTTTTTTGCATTTAATAACACTATTCTTTTTTTGGTAGGTACCTACTTTAGTTTTAACGTACCGCTGAAGGGACTTTCGACGGCTGTCAAATTATAGACTAAATAGTTGATTTAAGAATGATAGTTTATTGCTATCTTTTGCTTATCTACTTACCTATCAATATTTATATTTTTCGTTTTATATAAGTGTTAATAATAAAATGTACCTACTGTCGAAAGGATCCTTCGTTATATATGCCTTAAGGATATTTGTTTGATTATGTAATTGTGGATATTAAAAAATATTTTCAAATTGGGTTTTTATTTATACTTTTGATTAACTGCTGATGGAGGACGTAGTGTTGGACGACCCCCCACCTTGACCCAAGTCGCTTGACACAACCTCCTGGTGACGGTGACTCGCGGCGCTTTTTGGGGGAGGCCTATGTCCATAAGTGAATGTCCTATGGCTGATGATGATGATGACTCAAAATTAGACTTTTGTAAATATATATCCCGTGCACAAATTACACAAATTGATATAACCACAAACTAAGCAAAATAAATCATTGCGTTAAGGGTGTTAGTAGAGAGAATAATAAATAAATATCGCTGCACAAATCACGCAAATTTAATCTAACCCCAGAGTAATCAAATTATATCCTTGTGCTATGGGTGTTAGTCAACGGTTCTAATACATAGAAATACTTAAGGCCCCATACTTAGTCAGCCAGAAGAGCCAATCAGCGCACTCCCCCGTTCCATGATTACTATGAAATATTGCGCTCTAAAGTAAATGTCTTAAGCGCCAAATCACTATTTTTGACATTATAAAAGTAATTTGAAAAAGAATATATAAACTGAAACAGTTTTCTTTTAGGTATAAAACTTATCTATGTTTATGTTAAATCTGGTGTCGATATTTTCATAATTGAAGTAGACAGACGGGTTTTGCTTTCAAAAAAGGGTTAACTTTTTGATTTTTTTCTATCGAGCAAAGTGAAATGAATCGTGTTTTGGAAACGCTAGTCTTATAAATCATATATATTAATGTTAATCTTGTGTATTTTTGTCGCCAAGATCCATAATTGCTTTGTATGAAAAAAACAGTATATTGCTGACGTGTTTTAGCATACATGGCCCCTTAAATAGACACCAGAATAAATTTAATAAACACCCAGACCGGGAAATGCAGACAATTAAATGTTCATCACACAAATGCCTGTCCCCGCCTTGAATGAATCTCTATTATCCTTGGTCTGCACGCCGGAACCAATAGCTTGCTACAATTAAGTAATCTGTGGCCGGAACGTGCATGATGAACCAATTC
>NJDC01001530.1:27756-58093 GCA_002245475.1 Calephelis virginiensis
TTGTATATCTGCTTTGTCAATCTTTCATATGTCATTCTTTCCACATGACCGAACCAGCGGAGCATGCCCTTTCGCATTTTAACACCAACACTTTCTTTCAATCCCACTCTCTCTCTATATCTTATCCACTAGTTTCTTTGCGAAGACGCGACGTTACGCTGTACGCAGTGCAACGTACCAATGGGGCTACACCCTTATATCTGTATTACAGTTCAATAATGACTATGACAACTTAAACCTTGGGGTAATTTAGTCTATGTTTATCAATGACGGCGGAAGTCCTGAACAACTAGGACCAACGATAAGATCATACGTCTACAACATTAATACAGTCTTCAACGTTAAAGTGAATTAATGCGGGTTATTTCGAATGTTTTTTATTTATTTTTCGTTGCGGACGAACTACGCGAGCTGCAGTTAGCAGCTAGTATTATGGTTATAAGTAATGGGACAAGCTGGCGGCTCTCCTAATGGCAAGAGAAAACCGTGGTTTATAAACACCATGGATGTTTCAGGGGCGTCGCTGTCTTGTGCCAAAGTGTTAGTTAAAGTTAAAAAAAGTATGTTCCATATCCTCGAAGATGTAGGCAGAGACACAACCAGGGCACCCACGACTAGCCGAAGACACTAAGTCCCACAATGTGATAGGTGGCAAGCCTATCGCCAACCGGACATATATCAAATCAGGGTAACGTTATTCTTATTAGAAAATAAAAAAAACGCATTTGTTGCTCGACCTGGGCTCGAATAGACCATCTGCCTTCATGTGCCAAGCAGCTCGTAAAAGGCGAGCACAAGCTTACCGTCACTAACACCGTGACATCTGAATAGGCGGTAGAGTTTCGCAGCGACTCATCCGGATTGGTACCACCGCCTTACCTATTCCTGCCGCCATAACGTCATCGCTTGCTGTCGACGTGTTCTGGTTTGGAGGGTAAGGTAGCCGGTAAACTTAGTTTTGCTCGAGGCCTAACATCCCGGCCTAAGGTTGGCAATGCACCATTACCACCTTTGGTGTCTCGAGTCGGCGTGAATTTCTTATCAGGAAATCCGTCTGCTTGTTTGCAATTTTCCTTCCAATATTATAAAAAGAAAACAATAATTAATATACTTTTTTTATTCTTTACAGGCCATCTAACACAGAATCTCAGGATAAAAAAGAGGATTCTTCTCAAACGGGTACGTATTTTATAAACTCATTTATTTGTCATTTCTTAATTAGCTGTGGGACTAACCGGAACATGACAGAGTCATAGCAGGAGTAGGTAAAGCGGTGGATCCTTACCGGGTAAAGTGTTGCATAGCACTTTAACACCAACAGTAAAAAGTAACAAGCTTTGTTAATTATGTTTACTGAATACTCAACCCTTCGCGTCGGAACACGACAGTGGAGATCACGGACGTTATGTAAGTAAGGTAGTGTCACCAACCATACATTGGTATCTAGTTAGCAGCTCGGGCAAAGTTGTGGGTGCGGGTAGTTTTGGTATAGTTTCTATTTCGATACACAGTATCGAAATGGCGTCTAGAGTTCCGGTGTTGGACTTGACTTCATGATGGTTCGATCCCCGTGTCGAGGCAACAAAATGAAATAGGAAATGTGTATTTTCAATTTCCTAAAAAAGTTAACGTTGCCCGGGATTGGATAAGCACCCGGTTGTCGATAGATTTGCCACCTATCACATTGTGGGACTTTTTGTTTTTGGCTAGTCGTGGGTGTCTTGGTTGCACTTCTGTCTACTTTTCGGGGATATGGATATACTTTTTTTACATGCAGATAAGAGTGAAACGCAAGATGTAGAAAAACTTAAAGATACCAACAAAGAAAAAGAATTACCTATCAATATTAAAGAAAAACCAGATGTCACTATATTAATGCAGAGAAGAAAAGAGAGGGCAGATGTTGATTTACAAAAATATGACAAGGATAGCGTATCTTCCAAATCAAGAAATATTAAAGATCTGAAACATGCCAGAATAAGAGATACAGTGCCTATAAGTAATAATTTAAGTTTTTGGGTGGGTTTTGGATTGGGTTTAACTGTGTGTATAATTGTGTATCAGTTGACATATTATATTTTATAACAAACATCTATATTTATGTTATATAAAAATATTGTTATAAAGGATATTTCATAATGTTATCGAATCAGTTAAAAATAATATATTTATACATTTTTTTATCAATATACAATATTTGGAAAGTTTTGGATTTTTATTTAACACCTTTTTCGTATCTATATAGTATAAAAAACCTAGCAGACGGATTATGTGAATCTGAAATATTAAGATATCAGATGAGCTCCAAATATTAATATTTTCAAAAGTATGTTAAAACGTCACTTTCTGCGTTCACTGTGATTAATAATTTTATTGCTTGTTTTAAATTCTAATACCTATAATTAAAACAGGATTCTGCTTTTAGGATGATTTGTTTTGTCTAGTATTAGATGCATTTTATATATTTTTAAGAGCACCATTACAAAGTAGTCCGCTATATCTGTTCCATAGTCGAGGATTGCCTGGAAGATATCGCTGACTTCGCGATAAGGCCGCCTTTGTGTATCTTATAATTTAAGTTTTATTTGATGTATTTGTAATTTCTCTGTATTTGGTGCACAATAAAGAGTTATTGCATTGTATTGTATTAACCTCTTCTGTAAATTTGTCGGATTAACTTCCAAACCGGAAACGCAATGGCGATGAAGTTGTGGCTAAAAATAGATAAGAAGTATTACTCGAACCACCCAGATTAGGTTTTTATCACTAATGTTATAATGTAATGTAATGTAATGTAATATAAGTATTTGTTGTATGTTAGTAACCATTACTGAGTAATTACTAGCACAATACAAATATGAACGACGACGGAAACGACACACACAAACATGTGCACCGACGAGGCCTCTAAGCTGTTTTCGCGGTGCTGTTGTATTTATAGTTATTTGTTTCCACGACCCTTTAAAAATGCAGCGTTTCCGTCTTGCTGGGTAGTAACCAGCTCTATGAGATTATTTATTTGTAAATTACGTGGTTTGATCCGGTTGATAGAAAAATAACATGACAACCGTATAGCTTCAATGGAGTGTAGGTAAGTATTTTGATAACTAGCTTTAGTTTGCATAATGTTTCATATGTACACTAGGTATGTTACTAGTAGCTAAATAGTACAATAAGTTTATGTGATGTTAATGTTTTTTGTTCTTTTTTTCGTAATAATAACAAAAAAACGAAAATCTGTGGTCAGAGTTGTTTAAGAGAACGGATTGAAAGTGTTGGTGTGAAAATGAGCAAGGGCATGCGCCGTTGGAGACTGACAAAACACATATGCAATGGATGGATGTAGGTACCGGGGATACCTGGGTTGGCATTTTGGATTTGGCAACTGGGATCGTGATTGGGTTGTATCCGAGGGTGGTGTCAAGAGTCTCCGAAACCAGCGAGTTTGTATAAAAAGAGTAATGAACGTGGAAAAAGGTAGGTAGGTCTGCAAGGATTGGGAGCATGAAGCTATAGACTACTCTACTGGAGATTACACCCTTCACAAAACACTGACGTCATTTCCAAATGTTGCCGACACTCTCTAATGTAAGAGTCTCTCTCCCTCTCTCATTTTGAATCTGTTAATTGACATCACAAGGCTTTCAGAAAGAGAGGCAGATACATTAGAGAGAGTCAACAATATTTGGAAATGACATCAGCTCTTTGTTCGGGGTGTAAACCCCCAGTAGCAGTAGGCTATAGCTTCATGATCGTGATATTTGGCAATCGATTCTCGCTGGCTGCCCAGATGGTTCTTGGCGTAAAGAAATTAAGTAAATAAAATAGCCACATAATTCCAATAGTATATTTCACACGTACATAGGCAGTACATAATATATTGCTATGTATAAAACTTAGAACCTAAAGTCCTGCAGGTGTCCCTAAAATTAAAATTCACAAAATACATTTTAGTAACTAATAATTTAGGCAAGTTCGTATTATTATGAGCGTTGTAATTCATAAACAAATCGCAATATACATATTCATAACACAGCCCCTTATATTGTCGTATAAATATGTCACATAATATGTTAGTTGTGTTATAATTATATAATAATATACAAATGCAAATAAAATAAATATCCCTGATATGAGGCGGCTAGAACCATAGTAGTCTAACTTTTACAATATTGAGTATTACGATTTTTTACAATAATTGCAAAACAGTTAGGCCATTCTGGTTCTCATGGCGTCATATATGCTTGGGATGCGATAACGGTGCTAATGAACAATACTAATACATATCAATAAATACTAGTATAAATCCCTCAAACGCACAGACCTGGAAACTAAATTTAAGTAAATTTGAGTAATATGTAAGTAAGTATATCTTAATATATATAAATTACGTGTCACGTTGTTTGTCCGCGATGGACTCCTAAACTACATAACCAATTTCAGTCAAATTTACACACCGGGTGCAGTTTGATCCAACTTGAAAGATAGGATACATCTCAATTTATGATCAAAAAAATTACCATCCGAGCAAAGCCGGAACAGGCAGCTAGTATACAGTAATATATAAGGACACCTGCATATTTTATTTGTATGTAAAATGATCAGGTTTATTTTAACTGTTTAAAAATAAGTTTTTTTTCATGGTAAGACTTGACATTCAAATCACTTTCCGCTGTAGTACAAAAAAAAAATCACTGTCTAAAATTCGCATCCAACCAATAACATGCTACACGTAGATGACGTTGCAGCATTATATTGGCTGAAAATCCAATTATAGACAGTGTTTAATAATGTTATGAGACGATGTTTTTTTCTTGATAAAAATAAGGTAAGTAAGTGATCATGAGTATATTACTTATACTAAATTATACCGTATCGTCTTTATTGTATATTTCTTTGTTATTAATCAAGCGGATTATACACTAATCAAGTTAATTTTTGACATGGCGTAGTTGCTACTGACATTGCTATAACTTTAAAGCTGGAAACATATCGGACGCGGCTTAAACTGATAAATGTGTACACACCGTCCGCGGACGTTTTAGGCTGAAAAACAATAATTTAGCGCTCCGCACATCTGTCGGACGTCCGAATGCTCAAGGTCACATCCGCGACATGTCCGACAGTTTACAAGGCTTAGTTTACTTTTATTTTATTATCTAGATACCCTGTATGTCGCGACTGTAAGCCGCGTCTGATGTTTCCAGCTTTAAAATCTGCTTGCATGTGATGTTGACCGGTAAAATTAGTATATGTGTTGACTATGGAATAATGTTAATATTGAATTACGAGCGGTAGACCGTAGACGTTGTTTAGTTGTGAATATATATTTTTGTGATATGTGTTACTTTATAATATATAATGAATTTTAAGATTATTACAAACACGAAGACTTACGGACGTTTGTAGATGTTTTAAGCAATATCACGTTATATAACGTATAACGTCAGAGATTACTTAATAACAACCTGCGAATGTCCGTAAATAGAGAATACGAAATAAAAATCATGAAAAATTGCGGACATCCGCAAAACTTTGAATCAGATTACATACAAATATAATTTTACCATAATACTTTTTTTTATTTAACTACATAAAAATGCATTGAATGTTACCGTCAATGTGATTAACTAGACATTTCCGAATCTCACCAAAACTGAAAAACGAAGTGATTATTAGTTTGAAATTTAAAAGTTTTGCCGTCTTTTTAATAAACATAGATTAAAGTACTCCAAAGTTCAACCTGGTATTATAGTCTTTATGTCACTGTGATATAGATTATAATACCAACTTTACTCTTACTTTAGTCTTAGTTGATTAATAAGACAGCTAAATTATTATTTATTTTTAATACTTATATTTTAGTACATTAAAAACAGAATAAATTAAATTAATAAAAATGCGAGCTTATTTCTACAAAAGATTTCTTCTAGCAAACCCTTAGCAGAAAGGATGCTGAAAAAAACGTAGAATATACAATGCAAAGATATACTGTACAAAACAAAAAAAAAACTAAAACAAACAAAATTAATAAAAGTTTAGTGCCAAATTAATAATCTGGTAAAAGCCTTCTTAACAGCCTTCTTAAAAACTGATAATGTTAGGGTGCCCCGAATTCCATACACCAGCGGTCGGCAACCCGCGGCCCGGGAATGTTTTGTAAATAAGCTATAAATATCTATATATTAATACGTAATGCCAAAATTTGGACCCCTTTTTACGAAAATTGCGCGGACGCAGTAGGATAAAATTTGGCACACTTATAGTGTATGTGTAGGAGAAGTGCAGAACGCTAATATTTTTCAACAATAATGCTTATAAAGTACATTAAATCAATAAATGGAACATTACCCACACTACCATGCATTTGACACACACAAACAAATATATTGATGATAACGATAAAAGATCACAGATGGCGCACTATAAAGTTTGGAAATATTAACGATTAAAATTTATTATGGTCGACCAATGGGCGATCACTAGACAAAATAAATGCATGAACGATCCGCGGTTGACCGTATAATATACGGCGTATAGTGTGGTTCAGCTTTTTCTATTTTCACTTTTTCTATGGCATATGACCATTTATGTGGGTATAATTGGCTTTCAGGGTTAATATCACAAGTGTGGCCGACCTTCAGTATATTTTGCCGCCTAGTGGCACTTGCCTACTAAAAGGGATGCCAACCGCTGTCATACAGCAAAAAAATTCAAAAATTTTACAGTGTTAGTGAAAGAATGTTATTAATTTGTGATCCTTTAATTAATAAAATCATCGACTTTTTAAAAGTAGCGAGTAATAGGCGGTCTCCTAAATAGTTTTCAGTATTTATTAAGCACATTGATTGCAACATATTTAATTTCGTTACACGTAATTAGGCTTACTGAACGATGCGACTTCAGATTGAAAATAAAACAGGTTTTCCATTCACATCAGATTTTGGTGTCAAGTCTCCGAAACCGGCGTGTTTGAATGGAAATAATGAACATGGAAAACGCTAAGCTAAGAAAACTTTATAATCAGAATCATTATTGACACACAAAAAAAATTACTGTTTTATTGTTTTATGTATAGAAGTTTGTTTTCTTGAGCTTTTATTTTTTCGTTTTTTAGGTTATCTATTTATGACTTATCATAAATAACTTGATCAATTCTGTTTTATTAAACATCCTATCAAACCTGACAACGGTTTCATTAAAAAAATCAAGTAAAATAGGTTATTTAACATTTAATTACTTCCCACCGGCCAGAAAGTGGCAACTTTCGGGATGCTGCGCTAAAGGAAGTTGCCACTTTCGGCATCGCCAAAAATAAAGTTGACCAATCTTCGTGATCCGAGTTTTTCCATACTCAAAAGATATATGTAGATATATGTAATGTAAATATACTATTACTTTGAAAATGATTTTTTAAGTTAGACACAGTAAATAACTATATTTTTTTTGAGATCTATACATATAAAGCGCCATTTATTTAGCAAGTGAGTAATGTGAGTATTATAATAAACCATATTAAAAAAACCGAAGCGCTCATCGTCCAGTATCATTTACGAAATTACAAAACGGTTACGATAAATTTAAATATTCTAAATTTTTGTCATATAAATCCTAATAAATACATTTTTTGTCTACTGTATCACTAATTCGTAATAAATAACTTGAATATAGCATATCTAAAGTGAAGTAAGAGTACAGCTTTGCCGATTATTTTTAATGTAGCATTTGTTATTGTTCTGTACATTATTGCATAAAGTAAAAACTTTTTTTTAAAATTAGAGCTGCAAAATTTTGTTAAGATAATAAGTACTAAATCGCAGCGAGACAGCTGACATGCTGTTATCGTCTCAAAGCTTATTAGAATAATTTGTGTTTAAAAAAAGTAATCGAAAAATACTTGAAACTTGTTTTTTTTACAAATTTTCTCTAAATAAACGCAATCTCGGAAAATCTCGAAAATCACAGATATAGGTAGTGCTAAAACTATTTCTTTTATCCTCGAAAGCTGCGCTTTGATTTTGGTGAGAAGATTACCTTGCATTAATTTTAAAAGCTGTACTTCTGAACATAAATATTTGAAAAGCGAAAAAAATAATCACACTGTATCGTTACTCCAGAGTAGTGAACTACGTAATATTATTGACATATTAGGTCCTATATACTAAGATACAAAAATGTTAAAAAATTGATATAAAAAACCACTAGTTTGGCGGTGTTTAATAATACTTAGCTAGGCGACTTACTTTTTAAGACAAGTCAAGTTTAGTCGACGACTATGGTAATTCTGCTGAACACTAATTGTGTATGCTATCTTTTTCCAATGAAAGTAAAGAAAAAGAGATGGAACATTTTGAACACGTCTGATTAGTCCGATTATGTCAATTCGTGACGTTGTTAGTCAAAGTTTTCCGAGGAATAGATTAAAAGCGTGCAAAAATTTTATGCACAAATTTATCTGACAGCACTGACTTGTTTTATCTCTTTCTATTTCTATTGCTGAAAGAAGATAGCGGTAACTTAAAATTAGTTTAATGAGTGCGAAACAAAATTACTACCGATATTGATCGACGATCAGAAAATAAAATTTTAGAAGAATACAAAAAAGTACACACAAAAATTATGGTTATTTTTTAAAAAGTAATATAATAAAAATACGCCAACAGTTTTTATTCATACTCACTCGACACATACTCAAAATAACTATTATCATCTTTAGCACATTCCATAAATTATTTTCTCGTTATATTAATACCATAACTATACTGGATTAAGAAAATCTAGAATGTAATATAACGCAGTAAATCTACAAAAAAAGGCGTGTGTGCGATTCACACACGATAGAAGTGAAACTTCAGTAAATCGACAAAAGAATGAGATGAATATACATTTGTGTCTCTTACCTACCTGCGAAAGAATGAGATGAATATATATGTGTGTCTACACATCCTAGTACTCGTGTAACAAAATTGAGATATGTATAGTAAAGTATGGACCATTGTAGTACAGTTTACTCTTTTGTAAGAATTATAATCATTCATGGTGTATATGAAAACTACCAGTCGCAAGAAAAACGACTCGTTTCTTGTGTATAGAAACCGGGCGTCAGGCAGGACTAAGACGTCAAAATATTGAAATCGAAGTCGGTATTTTGCAGAATTACTGCTCTTACATTATTTTAAGAAAACTTGAAAAAAATACTGTAAACTAATCTTGACTTATCGTAAAATTAACTTTTGTAATATGATTATTGTTATACGTTCTAAATAATCACTATAAAAATGAAAAACTTGATACAAAAATCTATTACAATTGAATATCGTGAATACGTCTCTAAAATTTTTATACCATAAAAGCTGCTAAATATATATATATTCATAATGACACGGTGGTTTAAAAAACCGGTCCATAATCAATTATTATTACACATTGTAAAAATAAGTATCATTAAAAAATAGTATCATTAAAAAAATGTCAAAAATTTACTTGTATTATTATTTTTAGAACTATGAATTGTTTATCGAAATATTGTTAAATTTTTAATCAATACAAACAGGAGCAGTTATTATTTTGCTTTTTATGTTCAAATTAAAAAAAAACCATTTTAGAGAAAAAAAATAACGGACAAAAAAATTAACAATTGATTATCGACCAGCATAAGTAATGGAATACAAAGAGTGAGCATTTTCTTAAAATATAATAACTTATAATTATTGAATCTTTTCAATAAAATTGTCGATGTCAGCTCAATGAACGATGATATCTGAAATAAAAAACCTTAATTATTTATTTTACCAACTTTTGAACGTATTACATATTTTAAAATTCGTAGGGTAGATATCCTACTAATATAAATGAAAAAGTTTGTAAGTATGGATGAACGTTCGTTACTCTTTCACGCACAAACACCTGGGGGTTACCATAAGCTCTAAAAACAGCAATATTTCAATAATAATTGTCTTCGGAGAAAGACAACCTGGAGACGTATACCATAAAGTTGCTTAAAAAGGGGGACATTTAGCAAGATGGAAACAATACTGCTAGAAGCGTTCATTAAGTTAAAACTTCACAGAAAAAATTATAAAAAAAAAAATTGTTACGCGGGAAAAGAGGCGAGTATAAGGTAGTGTGTCATAAAAAGTAGTGGATTTCGCCGGATTTTCGCAATATGCACTACAATATGGACGTAAAAATGTTTGTAGCGTCAAATTCTACTACCCGACCTTTCTAACCCGAACGGAGGTACTGCTTAGAGAAAGTCGAGCGAGCGAGTGTTTGGAGCGAGTTGGATATTTCCATTAAGTCTGACTGATTGTACTGGTGAAATCGTACTAGGGTGCAGTGGGTTCGTCACATCCCTAAGCCAAACCAGTTTAGACTAGCATACCTTAAACACTTTCGGCGGGGCTCTGGAACTCAGCAAGGGCGTGTATGGGGCTGGGCTGCTTCTTCTGGCTCCCACGGCGGACCTTGGCGCGGACCTCCTCGGGCTTCTCCGGTCGGATCAGGGGCTTTTTCTCGGGCGCCTTCATGCGCCACACCACTATCGGCGACTAAACATATTTCATTTATAAATATTGGCGACTCAACTTGAAATAAACATATGAATTATAACAAATATAGACTACTAAACAATGTTTTAAACAATCCTTCGAAATGATTTTATTTTCTTATGTGAAAAGAGCACGAGTAAAAATAACATTAGACACTTACATCTGCACTAACAGACGTCAATAAATATATTTAATCTATTGTTAAGTCACAATTTTGTATAGATAGTGCTGACTTAAAAAAAAAGTATCTTCGGAATCGGAATTGTCATATTTTCACATTGCTGTACTTTATTCTTATTTGCCCCTACGTATCTAAAGGAAAGGTTTCAATTTTGTAATAGTGAAGTAAAATTTCTTAGATCTAGTGATAACCTTTCTCTCCAAGTACCCTCTCGTAACACTAACTATTATAGCCGATCTTTTACCTCGCTATCAGTAAATCTTTGGAACTCGCTCCCAGTTGAATTTAGGAAAGCCCCTAATATCACTACGTTTAAAAATATGGTTAAACGTCACTTTCTACTTTCAATATGACTCGATTAAAGTTAATCTGTTTCATTTTTTTTCTTGTTTCAAAATAATTATATTCCAATTAATATTGCATGTGTTATATTTCTTTTTTGTGTATTAAGAGCACCATCGCATAAAATTTATTTTATTATGTCTCCATAAGGTTGCCTGGAAGAGATCGCTGTTTTGGCGATAAGGCCGCCTTTGTGTATCACTTAGTTTTTAAGTTTCTTTTAGTGTATTTATTTTTCATGTATTTTAATGCACAATAAAAAGTTATTCTATTCTATTCTATCTTATCTTCACGCCCATATCCCCGAAGCGGTAGGCAGAGACACAACCAGGGCACCCACGACTAGCCAAAGACACTAAGTCCCACAGTGTGATAGGTGGCAAGCCTATCGCCAATCGGGCACATATCCAATTCCGAGCAACATTTTTTTTTATTAGAAAATTGGAAAAACCAAATTTTGTTTTTGTTGCCTGACCTGGGATTCGAACCCGGGACCTCAAGCAGTCAAGTCCAACAACTGAACCGCTAGATCACAGAGGCGATATTTATATATAACTAATAGATATTTGAAGTCTCTGAGTGCGACTGAAAGAGATATATAAAGGCAGTCTTTCGAAGCAATTGGGAAAGCTAAATTAATGTAATATTTAAGTAAATGGTGCTTGATTCGGATGCCCTCCCTCAGAATTGGATATACAAACCAAATAATTGCATAATTGCTAATTGCATATTATAATTTATAATAGAAATAAAAGTACAGGCGACAAATACAAATAGCTATAAGCAAGACTAAAATAAATATAAGTTATTGAAATTACAAAGAAAAAAAAATATTGACATAAACTAGTAAAATTCTTATCAAAAAAAAAAGTTCTACAGAAGCTTCTAAATTGGAGATATTTTCTGAGATATCAAAAATTAAACTAAATTATACTTGCAAATAACATTTATACATGGAAGATATTATTATTTAAAACATACTTTTACATTTCACACTATATACTAAAGATAGACAATTTGCAGATGTTTTTATATTTTTTTTATATTAAATATACCAAAGATCGACATGAAGTAACTATTTAACACATTCAGTTGATAAAACCAACAATGTTCACGAATGAAAGTTTGAAATATTCATACAATTTATTAAACTTTATTAGATTCAGGTATGTTCTTAATATATATTATATTGCGTATCTTTTTAATTTTAATATGCTTTTATTAGCTTAGCCTTCATCTAAGTATCGGTGTGACGGAGTCTAAGAACATATTTTCACCTAGAAGGGCCTGGAGTCAAACAACAATAAAAAAATTAAATCTTCAGGATTTGGAGCCTTACCAAATCTTTCCTTTTCAGACCTTTTACCGCACTATCTGCATAAACGGTTAAAGTAACTAAAAAAACATGTACGACAAAGTTGTTCCCCTTTAAAGATCTATAAAATAGTCCGCGATAACAGGTGTTTTTAGATTATTTCACTGTAACTCTTTCTATGGTTATGTTTAACAGTTTAAAACAATGCATTATTTACTAAAGTGTTTTCATGAACATTACATTCATCCTTATTTATTCAAATAAACACGTTTCATAATCATATCAGTTTTATCTTTGACAGCTGACTGTCTGCCGGCAAGAGGGTTTCCGCATTTTGTGCATTATCGTTTGTTTCGTAATATGCAATGTGAATGCTTGATAGTCACTCCATACCATAAATAAGATTAATCACAAACAACAAAGTATATGATTTTCATATATGACGTACTTAAAAGTCCGACTCTTCGTTTACTATATATTGTTCAAGGCTAAAAAAAGTAAAAATTAAAAAAACAAGCTTGTATAACTAAACTAAAAAAAGAAAATAATATTCTATAAGTTCAAACAGATAAAAAAATTAGTGATTACGAAATAAAACATTTTGTCGTAAAAAACGTGGGTCTTTGGTCTCTACCGACAATAAGTAATACAAGCGATATAGCGAAATTGTTCCATCCGTTCACGCGTGGTTCGTTGAGCAAGGGAAATAGAGATTAATTTTATATAACACGTCGAAGACCATATAAATGAAGCTTAGTATATTCCTCTTATAAAATAAGTGGAAAGAAGACAAAAAAAATGTAGCATAAACATAAACAAAATATGTATCTTGTAAGCCTATACATATATTACAAGCTATTACTTACATAGTTGTTCTGCCCGTGAAGCGATATGGAAGCATAAATAATTTATAGCTATACTTATTTAATATCTACTTATACGGTAACTACCTAAGCTATAACATTGTACTTGTAATAAATATATAGCAATGTTATGGGTAAACAATTATTATGAAATCGTAAACGAAGTGTCTGTACTTGTATATTTCGATACTGTTATATTTGGATTTAATATTTAGTACATTATTTTGGATCTAAAAAAACAGAGGTTTTATATACATAGTAAATATAGCTAATACCAGCTTTTGTGAGACTGGTGTCTTACTTAAAAAAGTAGTTTTGAAAATATCTAAAAACTTTGTAAATATATCTAACCCCAAAGTAAACAAGTTAATTATATTATGATTGTGTTTTGGTGTTCGTTAGTAATACAAATACACAGAAATACTTTTAACAGATATCAGAATAAATATAACAATATACCGATGTTAAAAATATAGACATTTATGTTCATCACTCAAACATCTTCTTCATCAATTCTTACTTTCATCGCTGTCTTATCCGGAAGGTAGTTTGCTGACTAGCTTACTCTCAAAACCACAACACTACAATAGAGAGATAAGGCCACTAACAAACCGAGCGAATCGCTGCAAAATTCTGTTATCTAAGTGGCTGACTGGGTCAGTGAAATAATTTAGTCATTTAAAGTACTAGATTATTCCATTCCCAGAACACGTCATGAAGTCCTAGAATTCTCAAGTTATACATGTTAAGGCGCTATACGTCACAAATATGCCGAAACGTCCTCACGAATATCTATAACTTGACTTTAGAGAGTGAGCAATTACTTCAAGTGTATACTTATAGTTCATAAAATTCTTTCAAAAAGTTTAGAAACCGAAACATGATGAAATAACTTTGGATCAAAAGAAAAAAATACTTCAACTATTACAAAAACATGCTTTTTGACGTTCCCATCTCTGGATACCTTAATTACATTAGTTTCTATTGAATATAATAAGTTAGCAAAAAAAAATTGTGGATAATCCCAATAAACCTTACGAATTAAGTATAAGCTTTGTTATTTCGAACCGATTTTTTAAAATAACTATAATATAGTATATTATTATATGTTACACTCAGTAACATATATATTATATGTTACTGAGTGGTCTCAACAAGTGTTAACGTTACAGTATCGCCACGTGTGTAGCTGCCCTTATTGTCTACGCAGTGAACAGCTCGACTGCAGTGTGCGTTTAACGTGTGTCGAGCTCACTAGAGCCTTTACCATGAGTTGTTATAGATTACATATGTTATAGATTAATAAATGTCAATATAACATCACTATATTTGCAAAGACACATCCGCAGCGTGTGCGCCTGCAAATACAATGATAATAACGTATAGAGCCTTAAAATTGTATGTCTCCAAATCAGCGGGTGAGGCGGGGGTCTAAAATACTTGGTTACTAGAGGAAAAATATGACTTACGGCAATGGTCCCCTGCCTGGTGTACTTAGTGGAGGCGACGTACGAGGCCTTCACGGTGAGCACCACCGCGTTCATCAAGTTCTTCGCCGCCTGGATCAGGGACGTGGCGCTGTCCAGCTGCAAACATATCATATTTTACTGCAAATAGGATTTAGTGCTGAATTCCGAGTCACTTATTTCGTTTCAGGTTATAAAAACAGATGGTCAGAGATATTCGTCGCCTATCACTATAGCTGTATTGGCACATCGTGTTCATCTTATGGTTGGGATCTTAGATAACGTCAGGATTACTCCCGCTAATACTGACACCATGGCAGAAGAAAATGCGATAGTGCCAGTCCGGGCAAAAATAAGTTACTTGATAACTACCAACGTGCGATGGTATCATCACATCCCGACACCGACAAATTCTATCGCGATATATCGGGATTTATAAAGTCTTTTGTTCAAGAGCCACTCCTATATGCTTAGGGATTTACGCAACATTTCTCATCATTTCGAAATCGCTGCACTGCTACACGAGGCACTTAGACACGTGAAAGACTGTGGATGCCTTGCGAAAACATGATTATATCTGGCTAAAGACTATTCGTCAATTGTAGTTCCGAAATAGCTCAGTGATAATTCAGAATAAAGCAATGGGAATTACTGCGACGAAATTTAACATGCTTTCTAAAAGCGAAACTCACCTGTTGATAAACTGGCTCAACTGTTACTAGCGGATGATCCATAACCGTAAAACTATTTGCGATAGCCGATGGTAACGGTCACCAACAGCGTCATGGACTCAAAATTCAGACCGGGATAGCATCGTTGGTAAATCAATATTTTCGAGGACCATAAACAATTACCTTAAAAAACATGTAAAGTAAAGATACAAAAAGTTGCGAGGCAGCCCATATCAGACTTTGCAATCATAAAAATATGTGATAAACAAAACATGACACTGCGCAGAGAAGAAAGTATTCAAAGTAAAGTTATAAAATGTTACTATAAATTTTAAAGAAAGAAAAAAATTTCGCCCCAGATAGGATTTGAACCTGTAACTCTTACCCGTTAACGCGGGTAGTTATGTCCTGTAGAAAGAAAGGAATTAAAAATTTCGCCACGGGACTTGAATCCTCAGTAGCTCAATTGGTTAGAGCATTCGTCGGCTTGAGACGAAAAAAAAATTTCGCCCCACACAGGATTTGAACCTGTATCAAATCCTGTCTGGGGCGAAATTTTTTTTCTTTCTTTAAAATTTATAGAAATTTAACCCAAGCACAGGGCAAGTGCTAAAATAAAAATACGTTATATAATGTTAGTCGACCGAAGCAGCCCATTGCAGATTTTGAAATCATAAAAAATTGTAATGACCAAGACACGACACTGCATAAAAAAAAGATGTCTGATAAAGGAAAAAATGTCGTATTGGGTATTACAAAGAGAAAGCAACAGAGGTGTTTGATACAACATATAACAACGAAAACTAAACCCACACAACTTAGAAAACTTAAAGAAAATACTGTATCATTTTACATTTAGCAGTTCGTGAACCTTATCTTTGACTGGTCTGTTTATCTCCTCTTTATTTAGATTCTTATTGAAAGTCTTTTTTAAGAATAAGGTACACTAGCAGTAGAACTGCTTGATTTCAAAGTTGGGGCTACCTCCAATGAACACTTGCAAAATAATGGTCGGCTACTAATGTTTGTTCATTTTTTATGAATATTACTTAGCCATAGCTCTCAGGGAAAACCTAGTTGAAAAAATGATTCCTTATGCTTTTTTTAATGATATAAGGCAACGCACAAACAGATGTCTCTTCTGACGGTAAAAGACTACTGTCGTCTGTACACGCTGTATACGAATGACATCCACTTTGACTGATTCACGACACTCTTCCACTTAGTTAAGACTGACTGCAATTGTGAAATAACTCAGTAATATTAGATACAGCATTATCACTAACAAGCGATGGGATCATCACATCCTGTTGTCGACAAAATAGTTGATTAATTTACGTTGAGTATGAGAAATATACACGAAAGACATGTTCTTGATGATAGTCTTGAATCTTATCTGATTGCATTTGACGATAATCTGATAACTACGAACGCTTCACCTTCTCCATCAGCAATAGGTTAAGCGGTGGAGTATACAGAGTTTCAACATTTATCTGCATGGTAAAGGACATTGCATGTATTACGGTTGACGATAACGGGCACAGCTCCCTTTTTTCAGAGTTCGATGTTGCGAAGCTCCAGCCCACAAATGCGAACTGTGCTGCACGATTTACCAGATCTATGCTCTGTAATGCACAGGTGATTTCTTCACACAATGACACAAAGAATACCTTCATTGACAAAACACCATCCACACAAAATCCAAATCCAACCCAAATGAAATTACCAGATAGAATCCATACAAAATACAAATACAAGGACATATGATCTTATAACTAACTTCCTGTGATATACAACCCAAATGAAACATATAAATGGAGAACAATCCATATGAAATCAAAACACAATCCACATTGAACCCGTAACCATCTTTTCCAATCCACTTACCCCAGTGAGAACCAGCCCCTCATTTATATTCCGTTCCTCAGCTTTCCCCTCTTTTGCAATCTGCATTTGATATTTATATAAATAAAACAAAATAAAAGGGGACCGCGCACCTGATTGAAACGGGCAATTGTCGCTAAATTATTATTAATATATTAATCCGCCAATTTGTTAATCTATCAATCCGTTAATCCATAATTGTGTCCATAATTTATCATCTATTATAGATATATGTTTTTGTTTAGTCAATAAAACGCTCATTAAGGTTAAATCAGCTTTTCAGCCAATCACATAATCTTGAACTGTCAATTTTTAAGTAAAGCAATCTACTATCTAGAAATATTATCATATAATTTGTCATAATGTCAATACATCCATTTAGAAATTAATAGACATATCTATAAATATTGATCAATCTACCGTTCATGTAGCTGATTCCACCTCTAAACATTTAGCACCTCTTAATCCTTTTCATGACATTTGATGTTTACGTGTAGGAAAACGACACAATATAATTCAGTCGCAGTAAAACTGCAAAAAGCCGGCTTGGATTTCAATAAGAAAATCTACGTCCACAAAAATTAAGTCTGCTTTTCTATTTCCCTGGAATTCCATCATCAGATCCAGACTTGGTAGCAATGGCACCAGCCCGCAAGTACGCTCTTTCAAATAAAAAAAAAAAGAATTTTTGAAATCGATTCAGAAATGACGGAGAAACCGATTAACATACATAACAATATAGAAGTCAAACATATAACCTCTTTCTTTTCTAAAATTCGTTTAAAAATGAAATATTTTATAAATTTGTCCATCAATGACTATTAATCAATCACTCCATATGCGAGGCTTTATTATTTTGTAAATAACTGGACTGCTTTAGAGGAGTTCATGTTTTTATAGTGAACCTATATGTATATTTATGTGTTCCATGCTACAGTCTGAATGGCTTGAAAAATTTAAAGCTGCGTCCTAATCGTCTTGTTACGCGAATGATTTTGGGTACTTTAAAAAAGGTTGATTTTGGAAGCCTGTGAAGTTTAATTTTAATTTTTCCCATCGAGCGTAGTATCAAAAAAAGGGTTTTTTATTTTCCCTTTGTAATAGTTACTTTTGCATTCGGGATTTTGTTTTTAAACTATTGCTTGTTAATCCATTCCTCAGTGATATCAACGAATAAAATTTCAGCACGTCACGTTATCCACTAATAACTTACCCCGCTAACGATGAGCTCTCCTGAGATGTTCTGCACATCCGCTTTCACCTTGCTGGTGATCTGGATCTGGTGGCAATAGAGGGCTATGCGTTGAAGATATGCCAGTAAGTCTTGTTTTGTCGACGACTCAGGACACTGAAATTAATGAAAACATATTTAAATATCGCATATCCCATACTCTCCAGTCAGGTAGAAACCAAAATAATTAAAACAATTTCGCATAGTGCAACAATTAATTTATCGACAACGTTTCTAATGAATTATTCTAATTATTCTTCGAATTATTAAAATTATTAGATAATCCATCAAAAAAAATATAATCGAACACATAGCGTTGTATTATATGGATAAAATACGTTTATTCATTATCAAAAAAATATCATAACCATAAATAAAACCTAGAATATTTCTACACAATATCCTTACATGTTTATAGACAAAATTACCTGTTCAGCAATTTCCCTAGTAAGCTTATCAAGTTTCGTGCCAGCTTCTGATATCTTCTTTGCCGCGTTAATAACGTCCATGGTCGTCTTCAGTGGTCCGCGACCTCTGGAAATATTGAACAGAACATAGTATTCATTTCTTCGTAGACCCAGATGAATTTTCTTTAAGCCAGGGTTTTTTTATTACAGACACCAAAGATAATGGTATTCCATCATCAAAAACGTATTCATGAGGTTGAAAACGTTGTTATTCCACTAGCCCACTTAAGTGCCGTGATATATTTTTGCGCAACAAAACCATATACCAGTTGTACTTACCTGGTAAAGTCTGTCATTTCCAACATGATCATGCACATGTGTTTTGCCAACATGATGATGTCATTGCCAGCGTCATCCCACTTGGCCACTTCGTTGTCAAATGACATCTTCTCTCTGCGGAACAACTCCACTTGTTGGAGGATCTTCCTCTTGTCCTCTTCTGTCATCTTTCGCATTGCTTCCTGGAAACCAAGAAAAAAATGTAAAAAAAATATTTAAGTTTTAGCATATTTCCGTGCGCGGCTATTTTTATTTATACTTATATATTATATTTGTATGTCTATCGATGTTTTTGTGTAACTGAATCATCACATAAACAGTCAATTTTTTATGCTTATTTTATTGATCACATCCATATGAATGCTGCTCGTTTGGCAAATTTTCGATGCATGAATTTTCAGCGTTATAGTGCTAAACCATATTTACTTTTATTTACATTTGATTGACAAAGAACACAAAATAATTACCCTGGCATTTGTGATGCCGCTGATATCAGGATATTCGTCCACGCCATGTTCTCCGGTGTGAGCACTGGCTAAAATAAAAATATACCAAATTAATAAACTTTCAATGTTTTTTCATATCATAGAAATATTGTATAAAAAGGTGTTGCAATATATTAAAATACTTAAGGTTAAATCAATAACAGAAAGAGTACTGAATTGCAAATTAGTTTTATCATTATAATCATTTCAGTTTCATCATGGGACTAGCAATTGCTTCTTCTGGCCTATAACCAGTCATCGCTATTTTACTGAATCTATGATGAATTTTCATCTATCCACAACGCTTGCAAGCATTTGACCAAGAAGTCATTTAATAATCGTCGACAAGAGTTCTTCTATAGAGCCGTTAATTACTTGTAGGATCTTGCAGAGAAGCATATAAAAAAATTTTTTTCACTTCACGCTTAGCTCATCAATCATTGGAAAAATTGGTACTATACTTACAGGTGAGAAATTCTAGCCTCTAGACAAATTTTAGTAATCTTTGGAACTGCAAAGACATGTGGAGTACTCTATAGAGAATCTGAACCAATACGGGTTAACTGAAACATGTACTTACATCGGCTCCTAGTTTCCATGGTCATATCTTCCACGGGTTCGAACTCGGTGTCAGTGTCCAGGTCGTCGCTGGTCTGTTACACATGCAAACACACACCATGCAATGGGACAAATACACATGACAACTACATCTGATTATAAAATGAGACATGACAGTTAGTTTCCTTGCATAAAGAAATTTAACAGTAACAAATAAATGAAATTAATGTAAGCACTTTTCTATTTTCTTTTTATAATTAAAATTATATAAAATATAAACACAGTGAGGATGAAAATGAAACGTATAGTTGTTATTAATAGTGGGACTTAAAATAGTGCCTTGGGAAACCCATAATCAAAAGAAGAAACATAAATTGCAATAAATAAAATGACACAAATACGTATTGTAATAATACAAATTTTAGGGGAGGCTTAACCGACGGCAATTACATGTTACACAATAAATAATTTCTTAATGCAAGAAAACCACACAAAATTATTTATGACAAAACCCATGATACTAAAAAACAAATCACATACACAAAAACAAATATAAAACGAGTTCCCAAAAACAGTTACATTCTCATGAGTGTTCGTTAAAAGTTAAACATGTATGAGTCTAAAACTCGATGTTACGTGGGTATTTTAATCGGTTAGTTTCCGATATTGTGTGAACTTTGATGGTCTACATCTAGATGGTAGTACTAAATGAGGTCATTCCTGATGAAAATCTTATGAAGTCTCAGAAGTTTTATGAGAGTTGTTATCTGATATGGATCTATCACTATGCTTACTGAAACATTAAAATAATAGATAATCATCAAAAAATCAAATTCCAATTTATAATAGTTATGCAAAGCCGGTTTTTTGATAAGCTGTACCATAACAAACATGATCGCAGTCTTTACGATAAGGGTCATAATCATCCACATTAATTGATATCGGTAAAATTAATTGATGACGCATTGGAATGTTCAAGTTTGCGAGAGTTGTTTGATTAGATTGTGATTGTTTACTACTGCAGCGTTGAAACTAATTTAATTTGTCCTAAAATAAAAACTTCTTAACAAAAAAAAATTAACAATCGAAAAAGCTAAAAATAAAAAATAATAAGAGCCTGCGACATTTCAGAATTTCGATTTTAAAATTATTTTTGTATTGTAACAGCGCTCTCTTTGCCACCATATATGGATCTGATAATGGGGTCCTAGAAAAATACTAGTATTTTGTAAACTGCGCTAAAGTAATTACATAATTATCGCCTTTGTGATCTAGCGGTTCAGAAGTTGGACTTGACTGCATGAGTTACCGGGTTCCAATCCCGGGTCGGGCAGCAAAAGAAAATTTGGGTTTTCCAATTTTCTAATAAAAAAAAATGTTGCTCGGGATTGGACATGTGCCCGGTTGGCGATAGGGTTGCCACCTATCACATTGTGGGACTTAGTGTCTTCGGCTAGTCGTGGGTTGTGGCTCTGCCTACCTCTTCGGGGATATGGGCGTGAAGATACTTTTTTTTATAATTACAGACGCTTGTTAGGAAGGCTAACGTTTTTCGTTAAGAGTTTTACGTTGTGATGTTAAATTGATTTAATTATTTATCTTAAGCTTGATTTAATTTTTATTGACTGTCTTACTCCGACTCAAAATAACTTAAGACTGTTTAAGTTTAACTATCCTTATGGTTTTTTTGAGAGTTAATCTTCTAGGTTGAAATTTTTAATTTTTGGTGGTTATAATATAACCCTATTTACCTAACCTTATAGCTGTGCTTATTTTTCAACCACACTTACATGCGACCAAATACGAGGTATCATAGACAGGATATGAAGGTGTATACACAATAAAAAAATGAGTAAACGAAAAACTACCTCTTATTTACTGGGGTTAGACTTTTATTTCAAAATTATATAAGACATGTGACTTCTTAAAAAAAAATAAGATATATTTAAATCAAACTTCTCTGTAACAAATAATTTGTAGTCTACAATCTCAAAAAACAGTAAGTAGTTGAAATAAATCATCCCTTTGTGTTCAGTCTGCAGTGTTAGAAGTGTGGTCTAACATAAAAAAACATATGCGTCGAATTGAGAACCACTTCTGTCTTTTCGTCGGTTGAAAAGGAAAGGTGTTTTTGGTACCTATTTCTTAACTCTCTTTTTCATGAACTTTTTTTATTCAAAAATGCTAAAAATAAAGTAATACGCTTTAATTATGGTAATATTTCGACCATCATAACTATTTGGAAAAAATATATTTTTGTATTTTACTATTAATAGAATTTGGTCAACTATAAACATTTTCTGAAATATTTTTTTGGAAACTATTAAATAAAATTGATTTTTATTCAAGTACCAGACTGCCACGACATAAGACTACCATCAGGTGTTTCATCAGATTTATATAATGCCACATCTAAGATGTCACTGAGAACCAACAATAAAATCTAACAGCCCAAGCAGTAGAACCCAACACATAGACTTATTTTCTCACATTTGCTTCGAGTTTCCAACGTATAATGCTCGTCTAGCTCAACGTCTTCTGGATCTAGCTCCTCTTCATCCTAGTAATTATAATTAAGATCATCAGACTCGATATCAGATACAAATAGATCTTTAACTCCTATTGCATGTGCAGCTTGACAAACATATTTCGATACACAGATGAGAATATTATCTCTGTGTGCGAGTTATAGTCGTTTTGATAGTAATTGTCAATAATCAAATGATAACATTTTGTCCATCATTTTTAAAACCTTAGCATTTATTTTATAGTCCATATCTTGTTACATAGTAAATAAAGCTTCTCAATCACTTTTCGAACTTAAAACATTTAATTAAATATGAATTTAATAATTTTCTACGCGCATCTGGTAGATTCATAATCACATTAATCGAGTGTTACAGCCATTTCAAATACTCGAATTATGGTCAGAATTCTAAAATTTTCTTGAACTTGAAAATTAATTCATTAATTATTATATATTAAAGAGTCTTCTATAAAACTTTACCAGTTGTTTTTTTTTGTCTCCATTACTTGGCTAACTAATCATTTTATAAAATTCATCTGTCTAAGCTAAACCCATCTTTGCATTAACCATATTTTGTTCTTCTACTTCGTTTCACTCTAGACAGATTAGTCGTGATCGTAATGTAGTCTTAGCGTTTATGGCTAAGTTCATCATTATGTTAAGTATTATCTCACATCGACTTTTTCATACCACGACACTGCGTATGTCACCTATGGTAGGGCAAAACAGAATGCCTTAGTACGATTTCGCACATAGACTTCTCGGTACACTTACCCGATTCATCAGCACAGCGCGTCGTATCTCACGAACGGCATCGTAGACCAATCGCGAGGCGTCTATGAAGTCGTTCTCGTCTAATCCGGCGCCAGAACCACCCCCTAAAGCAGACACCGCTGCATCGACGCGAACCGCAAATTTTGACATCACTAGAACAAACGATATTTTCATATAAATATCAGAATAATTAGGAAACAAAATGAATATAAGTTTTAAAGAAGTATCTTCACAATGTGATAGGTGGCAAGTCTTTCGCCAACCGAGCACATATCCAATCTCTAGCAAAGCTGTTTCTATAAGAAAATTGTACAAAATAAACCAAATTCCTTTTATTGCACGATGTGGGGATCAAACCTTGGACTTGAAGAAGTCAAGTCCAACGCCAGACATTCCTAAAATTTTTTTCATAATTGGATCAGCCATGTTCATTTTGGTTGATGATAAGAAGTATTTTATCTATAATACATACATTCACAGTTACAGCCTGTGAGCTATCAATCTAAGTCCCAGATGACATACCTTAAAATCTATCAACCTTATCATTCTAATCTCAATTTTGTTATTCAGTCGGCAATTTCATGATCAACGTGCGATTGTTTCGTCACCTACACCTTTTACTATCACATTGTCACATACTTCAACTTCATTTTATCAATTGCGAATGACTTCGTTTGCTGCATTCATTTCGGTTTTTTTTCATTTTTTTTTCATTCATTCGTGTTTTTCATGTAGTAAAAAAATTTAATAATTCTTTCTTAGCATAAACTTTGTAGATCTTAATTCGGAAGTTAATGGACTTTCATACAAAATTTCATCCCCTATTTAACTCCTTCAGGGCTTAGTAAACTTACGCAAAAGCTCACATAACAACTAATACGGAACAGTATGCCTAGTTGATAATATACTTATATACACTCCATTGATGCTTAAATTTTTTTTAATGTTATTGTTTAACAATCAGATTGCAATAACTACGTACCCTGCTTAAGTACGTAATCTACTTGTGGCAATTTTAAGAAAATCGCATAAACAAAAAACAACGTGACCACTCGTTTTCACACGGCACTTGTTACTGAAGCACCGCGAAAACCACTTAGGGGCCTAGTTAGTGCGATTGTCCATGTGACTGTGCCGAACGTTTGTAGTTTCCATATTGTTTCATATTTGAACTGTTATGTTAGCAACGAAACATTGACATTCTCAGTTCAAGATCGAAGCATATATCTTACTTTCAAAACACCAGTCTATTTGTTTTCCCTCCAAGCCTACAAAAATGTAATTAATCTCGATCTTAGAAATATTAAATTTCTAACAATTAATTTCAGTGGATAACCAAATAAAACTTTAAGACAGTAAGAGTTTCTTTTCCTTACTTGAAAGTAATTTCAAGAAAATACGAAGTCTTCTACTATCTATAGAATAAGTTATAAATAATACGGTGGTAGTGTACGGTAGATAGGACTAAAAATTAATCTACCTTTAAATTAATTTATTATAAATTATGACACTTATGTTCATAAATAAATAAAATGTTTTGGCTGTGATTTAAATGTACATTTTTATAGAAATATAACATACTTAAATTAAAATTAAATGTAACTTCTTAAAATTGACTAAATATTTGCACACCACAATGTGGTAGAATATGTTGTATTCTTAAATATCTTTATAACAACTTTTTAACACACATATTCCGCAAATAAATAATTTTCATTTCATTTCAATAAATAAATAATATTTTTTCCAGGTCATGGTTAAGATGTGGATGTATATCTTCGCTGTCTGCTTCGGTTTGTCTAATGGAGACGCAAACATACACCCTAGTGTCAATACGAGCATAGGAGTCATAAAGGGCCTAGTGGCAGAAGATGTTTATACAATATATCTTGGAGTACCGTACGCTAAAGTTAATGAGGACAACCCTTTTGGAGTGAGTCCAATAAAATTAGAAAATTAGAAAGAAAATGACAATAATACATGTTTTAATTACAATTTCTAGTTTGCTCGGGAGAACTTTTTAATTATTTTTTTTTATGATATTGGAAGGCAAACAAGCAGACGGATTTCCTGATGTCAAGAAATTCAGGCCACCTAGAGACACCAAAGGTAATGGTGCGTTGCCAACCTGAGGCCGGGATGTTAGACCTTAAATGAAATAAAAACTTCTTTTAATTTTAACATGAGTATTTCAGATAGCGCAAGTATATCCAAGATTTGAAAAACCATTCGAAGCATACAATGACACCAAAATATACCCTCAATATAATAGGTTTGACAAAGAAATAATTGGGACATTAGACTGTCACCGTCTTAATATCTATGTACCTAACGCAAACAGTACTGATAAGAATCCAGTGATGATATGGATCCATGGAGGAAAATTCATGACCGGTTCTGGTAGCAAAGACATGCCCTGTCATGTCATGTCATAAATACTTAATCAAACATGATGTCATCGTGGTGTCTATAAACTACAGAGTTGATATGTATGTTTATGTGTTTGGATATAGCAGAAGTTCCTGGAAATCAAGGATTAAAAGACCAACACTTAGCCATTAAATGGGTTAAAGACAATATTGAAGCATTCGAAGGGGCATCGAAGTTTTGATATTTTATTATTATTATTATTATTTTCATTTATTTTTAATGCCTCTTATTTTCTACATCTATACATTTAATATAAAAAAAATATTAAAAATATAAACATAAAAAACAGGTTACCAAAAACGGTGGTCTTACAACTTAACCCTGACCGGTGACAGACTGAGGAACCTCCGTACAATGCGTGCCGTCCCCAAAACTTATTATTATTATTATTATTATTTATTCTTTATTGTACAATATAAACACGAACAAAAATACAGAACAAAATATTTAAAAAAATGTACAAATGGCGGTCTTATCACTCAAAGCAATCTCTACCAGACAACCAGGAAAGACAGGAAATCGAATAATTACAAAATAAAATTAAAGGCAAGAACACAATAACTTTGTACGTAACAAAACTAAAGAGAAATATTAGACATAATTTAAGCAAACATAAAAGTAATAAAATAAAATAAATCAATACAAAAAAACTAACAGAGTATGAATAAAAATACATTTTTAATTACAAAGTAAAATTAATAATATACAAATACACAAATAATGACATAAGAATATACAAACATACATGCATGCATACATGTATCTTTTTTCTATTAGAGGTCAGCGAACCAGCACGCGTCTGTCCTTTTGATAAGAGATTCGCGGCCTATACACACCATAGATGTTACAAGTGCGTTGCTGTCCTTGCTGGCCGACATGGTCAGCCTATTGTGCCGGCTACTTCACATTCCGGGCCGAAATGTGACAGAACTATTATGACGGCAGAACTATTATGACGGTATGTAAAGCGGCGAATCCCCACCCGGGAAAGTTGCTACACAGCACTCTACTACCAGCAGTCTTGTTGGTGATAATCTTTATCAGTTTGGCGCAACTTTCATATAAAAAAATTAAAAAAATAAATTTGCTACGTTTTTTATTCGCCCAAATCATATGACACTAGTTGCCTTATATCTGAATGCCTTTAGACTTACTTTCAAAATTATACGGGTTATACCTTTTCAAGTAAACTTCATACAAAATTCGGGCTTGCTATGTATCAATGGAATCCCGCCTATTATTAAAGTTTGTAAATACTACGTAATAAGAGCCCCGCCTCATATTACGTAGTATTTACAAACTCTTTGACCTATATTTTAACCAGTACTTGTCTTTTACAAGCTGCCTGGCAGAGGCAAATGGTATATTCTTATTAACGCATGTTTTCATTTCAGAAACCCAACACCTCAGATATCAAATCTTCTACCAGTAAATTGGACACCAATCACGGAAGAATTGATTAGCTACCTAAATATTAATTTCCCACTAACCATGGGCACCAGGCCCTTCCAGGAGAGGATGATCTTCTGGGAATTATTCAACGGGTTACATCCAGAGAGGTTCTTGTATTGGTGAAGTTATAAATAAACAACAATATTAATTTACAAACGGGCTTTTGCTATAGAAAGGTCAATTTGATTATTAAAACGTACATCTGTCGTAATATGGTCTGGGGGCTGATTCCGTATCTTTTTAAAGGTGATCATTGAGTACAGTGACGTATTTTGTATTTGCTAGCTCCATTGTATTTCTGATGGTCACAGGTGATAGCAAATATAAAACACGACATTAGACAGCTTTACCCAGTGATAATCACTAAAAAGATACTCCCACTAGACCCTTACCATGAGTTTACGGACTGTCAAGTTCACTATACTCGTTACCGTCTCTGTAAATTATTTGTATGAAATGTTTGAAGAGGGCCTCTTTTAGTAAATAAGAGAAACACATTTTTAGGCCAAAAGTGTCATAGATTTCGACACGTAACTTACCGAATGTAATCTATATCAACTCATAGTAAAGGCTCTGATTAGGAATAATGAGTGTTTAATGTCTTCGAAACCGAAAATAGCAAACAGTCACCACTTACGTATGCTGCGAATGTAAGTTTGTTTGTGTCATTTTCACGCATAAACTACTAAACCAATCATCATGAAACTTTGTATACACGTTCTTGGATACCTTTTAATGACTTAAATGCAAGCGAAGCCCCACGGCTTCACTAAAAACCAGTTACCTCATATTTTTCTATATGTTCCTGAATAGTAAAAAACCCTGTCGCAGCACCTAACCCAATCGATGAAATTAATGCGTATAAGATACTGTAATCTTAAAATTCAAAATTTTCAACGAACCCCCGACCAAACCTATATGTGATGTAGTAAAGAACTATTTCGATCACGTCAGATTTTAAATGAAAAAAAATACGCATCGAAATCGGTCCATCTGTTTAAAAGTTAATATGCCAAAGACAGACTCAGACAGACACATTCGCTCACACAGAAACAGACACATACAGAGAAAGAGAGAGGGGTGAGGGGGAGAAAGGGGAATTTATTCTGGTATCTATTTAAGTATTTCTATGAATTAAAATCATTGAAAAACCATAATACAAGCATATAATTTGCTTGCTTTGAGGTTATATTCAATTTGTGTAACTTGTCCAGGTATATTTATTATTATTATTTAGGGGCTACGATGCCACAGACAAAAACACTTACACACACAAACAAGTCAAACTTGAAACACCTCTCTTTCTTGATGTGCCTAGGAAAAACTGAAACGATTACGAAAGATTACGAAACATATCTAATACCGTAACTTTTAAACTATGATACATCAGCCACCTCCCACTTCATTCATCAGGTCCTTGTCATCAGACAATGTGAACAGGTCTAGTTAAGGCTAATCGAATGAGTCCAAACTCGATGGGTTTACCAGTAGACATTCCAGGGTTATGTCTCCTATCTTCGAGTTCCATCGTCAGACCAGTGTTTTCATGTAATAGTGGTTAAATTTTTGGAAAAGTAATGTCAATTATATAAATGAAGGTGGTGCGTTTCATGTCGATGATTTTGGATACCATTATTCTTCGTTTTTTTGACTCCACAGAGACAACTCAAAAATATCAAAATGATCATAGAAAGAATTATTACATTTTGGACTTATTTTATAAAATCCGAGTAAGAGCTGATTTCACGGGTCGTATAGAGAACCGAGTTTAGTTAAACTAAGTTTATTGTAAACGAGTTCATTATCGCTTGGAATCATTTTCATAAGCTTCTGTAAGTACTGCATTTAACTTGACAAAATTATTAACCTCTTCTTCTGATAATCTATTGACCACGTAAAATAGTTTTTTACAATAACCAAAAATTCTTTGACGATAACATTGGCATGATTTTCGAATTTCCTAATTAAAGTCCATCAAATGATATGCGCTGATAAGCATTGATATCAAAAACGCATATTTGAATTTTCATTGCATTGGCAAAATAACAACGTTGAAAATTGATATTGTGATTGTTACTCATAGCGACGGAAAAATTCCGACAGATTACGAGCAAGTTTTTCAAACCAAAAGACAATGTCAAAAAGTATCTTCACGCCCATATCCCCAAAGAGGTAGGCAGAGGTACAACCAAGGCACCCACGACTAGCTGAAGACAGTAAGTCCCACAATGTGATAGGTGCCAAGCCTATCGCCACCCGGGCACATTTCCAATCCCGACCAACATTTTTTTTTAGAAATTTGGAAAAATCCAATTTTCTTTGTGTTGGCCGACCCGGGATTTGAGCCCGGGACCTCATGCAATCAAGTCCAACACCCGGACCGCTAGACCACAGAGGCGATGAGAGACCACAATGTCAGTAATATTTCAAATTCGAATATTTTGTGTTTTTTATTCGGGTTAAAACACTTGAAGTGTTTGAGTGTTCGTAACGACGTCAGATTATCAGAGATGATATAAAACAGAAAATACTTCACTCTTCGTTACTTACACCAATTGTGCGCATTTTCCTTATACACAGGCCGCCTAACAGATACGGTAACGGAAGCTAATCTGGAAAATTTAAACACGATAATCATATTTTTAAAAGAAAAAACAGAGAGTATTCCAATAGGTACTCTTTTACGTATCACTTATAATTATATCCTAACCCTATCCATTTTCAGCCCAGTCATTGCAATCGTTCTTGAGTTATAAATGGTGTAACTAGCACAACTTTCTTTTACAGCATCACCAGAGCTAAAATTTGAACTACGAAAATATCAAATTTAAAGTACTTGACGTTGGAGATCATGTTAGCTTT
>NJDC01001535.1:0-18641 GCA_002245475.1 Calephelis virginiensis
ATATAATACACGTGGTGCACATAATAATTAATCATTTCGCTTAAATTTAGATTAGGTCAGCCAATTAAAAATAAAAGTGTAAAGCCGAAGCGCATAATTTAAATAGTAGTACTGTACTTACCCGTTTATGGCTTAAAAAGACTACCTATAGCATTATATCAGAGAAAAAGTTAAGACTAAAAGGTTTTAATAATTGATTTACATTGGTACTACCAATGTAAATCTATCAGATCTAAAGATAGGTACTGTATGTTTTACTGTCAACTGTATTTTTCAAATTTAAATTTCTTTTTAAAGAAAGGATTCAAGATACATAACACAAGGCCTTAGAAATAAATAATATGTATGTGGCTATTGCTAGTGCTAAATTAATCATGAATATGTCCTTCTTTAGTTTTAATTAACAGGTAATCCTTTGGCCTAAAAAGATAGTGTTATTCAACTAGACTGTAGAAATATAATTTTAATAGTAATTTAGTAAAATGGTTGTAATTATTAGGATTATAAAATCAGAGAGAAAATTGTTTACTGTTAATTACCTATAGCATTCTCAATTTTATTATTAAATTAATCAATGGCTGTGAATTGTTAACTGTTATTTAGAGATATTGCTTGGCTATATTTTTTATTTAAATAAAATGTTTTAAGATTACTATTGTTTTATTAATAACTACCTATACTTCATCATCGGAGGTGCAATTTGGTAGCTGGATGTTTTAAAGATGGGTAAACATGATATTTATGATGTTGATATTACCAATTAGCTATAAATAAGAACAATTTGGGGGCACTACCGTGCCCCGGCCAAGACGAGCCAAGCGAATCGCAAGGGCATTATACCTACCTTTTCTCGAAGTGTTTCGTCGTTTTTTTAAGCTTTATTAAGTAGGTTTCTTATGTACCTGATAGTTCATATTGTCAGAATATGATGTCAATAATAGACTTATTAAACATGCAAAGACTCAATTAAATAGCTCTAACTCTTTGGATTTCATTGATATCTAAAATACACCGATGTCGTCACTGAAACATTGTCACATTGACGATCATCAAATAGCTGAAATTGGGTATGTAATCTAAGTTTGGTAAAAGTTCGACCAACAAAAAAATCATAAACTTATAACTTTCGTCCCCCAAACCCTAAAATGAAACTTCAAAATGTTAGGATACTTCCTGAAGAGCAAGAAAGCCGAAATTTGGTATGCAAAGTTCAATATACAAAAAAAAATTACCATGCCTTCAGAAACTTATAACTTTCGCCCCCACCCCTAAAATTTAGAGGTTTAAATGAGAATTTCACCAATTTTATGAATTAGGACATGAAAGTTTACACGGGACTGTAGACAGTACCTAACCAAAAATCTATTACTAATATATACTTAGAAGAACCTCCGCCTTAATCAAGAGTCACATGATAGGTCTCAGTTATTTACGCCTTTTGAAAAGGTAAGCAAATGCACTGTAAATACATAATTAATACAATACGATTTAATACTATGGTTAGGTGTGAACAGTTTCCAACTTGTGTCGTTTACGCTTTTACTATTTATAGAAGTCAGGGACTAAAGTGACAGGCTTATAGGCTTATGTAGCACTATCTAGAGTGACCAATTTATAAAGTGTTTACCTTATAAATATAGACTTCGCTCGCACATTCGCTACTAGTATCAAAGCTCAACTGTCATCTATAGTTGAATATAATCGCTTAATGCTACGGCTACACATATCGCGATAACGCGAAGGTTTGCGTTGTCGCGACAAGTCTGGCCAAGAATTCTACCTATCACGAATCATCTTCGCGAATACGAAAGCCCGTCGCGCCGCTGTCGGTAAAATGCCGCACGTCAAAGGGTTTTGTTCGTGCTGTTGGCTACACATTGGCGCGCTTTAGTTGACTGGTTGACTGCGAGACGCTGAGCGGTTTACACGTGCGTGGTGTTCAATTTAAACTTTTATCATGGACTGGAGTAACGACAAAATTTTGGAATTTATTCAAAACTACAAATCGGAACTCCATGTTTTCCGCGAAATGAACTACCGCGACGCTCTAGATTATCGCGACATCACGAAGGTTTGTATAGTGTGGCCAAGCACTTCGTCATGGATCGAACATGAAGTTTTATCTCGACAACGCAAATATGAATCTTTACTGTCAAGTGTGGCCGCAGCATAACATAAATAAGAATAATAGGTTTTGCAGCATAACAGCGAAATACCGCCGTTTTATCGCTTATCGTAATCAATTAACCGTCAACAGGCACTGCTGATGTGCAAGAAATACACCTAAAAATAAAGGTTAAGAGACTGCATAGTAACTTACAAAAATAACTGAAATACCTACCACCAAAAACATTTCATGTAAAAAGTTGCCAAGACAACCGCATTAGGTTTGCCTGTGAAAAAGATATCAAGTTTGTGAATCTACACGGCCTTACTCTACCAACCCTAACTTCACAAATCCTACATATCAGTAAAAATGTATAGCTTGACTGTTTTGTTACTTGTTCGCCGTTTCTTCTCCTGTCTGGCTAGTTTGGAAATGGTGGTAGTGTATGGTAGATAGGGTAAAACTCGATCGTTAAAATGTTTGCTTTAATTAATTAGTGCTAACCTAGAAGTAAATATATTTAAACGAATTTATATGTTAAAATATACATGACAAAAATAAAAAATACAATATATTGAATTAAGTTAGATATTTGCACAGCACAATGTGGTAGAATATATTGGTATGAATAAGTATTCTGTAACAACTTTTAAAACTTTTTCCGCAAATAAATAACTTTCACTTCATTTCATTACTTACTTTAGAAACTGAATAATTGCATCACCTCCAAGGCCCATTTCGCAGGGCAAACCTTATGTGGTCGTCTTAGCAAATTTTTATCTCTATCTGTATCTGGCCAATTTTTCTAGTTGTATTATTTTTTAAAAAATATGTAATTTTTGTATAAGACTCATTACAATACAAAAAAAATATTTTATCAATAGTTTTTTTGTATTGTATTGTTATTTTACATATCTCTTTTAATCATTTGCATGCCGGAACTGCGGATCTGCACAATCCAGTTATACTGCAGCGTTCAAGTCGCGACACACCAAAGGTTAAAACATCCAGCTACCAAATTGCACCTCGGTTTACAAAATTTGTTAATGTATCTAATGTATTTAGTTAAACACATTTTATATAGCAATTGGTTTATCATTTTCTTGCAATTAGGGAATAAGTAAATGGTTATAGATTTGTATACAAGCATATATTCATCACACTCATTTCTAATATAGCAACATTAGGTCAAGATTCAAGCCTCATCATTGGATTCTCAGTTTTGTAACCAATTGATAGCATCCGTTAAATTACAATTTACAAAGTTAAAAACAATTAAACCAGTGGCTTAAGATGTAGAATTAGTTGTACTTAATTCAATAGTCAAGCAGATCACTCTTGATGAGAAATCACCTCTATTATGTAGCCTCATATTGTATGTAGTAGACATTTTTTATTTCTTGAAGTTAAAACAACTTGTCAAAAGATTGATCTGACATGTTGCTTTAGCTGCTAGCTATATTGAAATGTGGAAGTTTGAATGTTTGTTACTCTTTCAAGCAAAAACTGCTTAACGGATTTTCATGCAATTTGGCACACACATCAGGGTAATTTGTATTAACACAATAGTTTTTATTCAGAAAAAATGTTCCTGTAGGACCATTAACCAAGCGGGCAACAGAGAGTTAGCATATAAAACAATTGCCTTTGTATGAAAAATAGTTTTATTAGTAACACATTCTCTCAAATTTAATGTAAACATAATTTGTACACCATATAGATCAAAATACATTCACTCAGTCCATCTGTGCTTGCAACTGGTGCATACATAGTACAGCCTCATCTCCTCCTCAGCGCGTCTTGTTTGTCCTTGGAAAAATACTGCCTCTCTGTGGTTACATTTTGGACACATGTGATCCTTGGTCCGAGGTAGTGTAGGGTCACTCACAACATCTGGATTAATATGCGTCAGTTCGTCGACTTCGTGCATAATTTTGTTTACATACACGCAATTCGAGTCTGCTAGTTGTTTATAATCACAATTTCTACATGCATATTGTAACACTTTGTTGTTTTTATCTTCTCGGGGATAAAGCATGTTGTTGCACTCTTGACAAAATTGTATACCAACGTACCCAGGACCGCCGTCTTTTCTTGCAAGACCTACGGACATTCTTACTGAGTTTTATGCAGTGAAAAGTAAAAAGCACGAGCACTTGTAAGTCAATAACGTGTTTAATTTTATAGATACCTACTTAAATCAATTCAATATTCGCAAAAGTACTATACATTTTTTGATTCAAATAGGGCTACGTATATCAATGTTTATCTTGCAAAAATTTTAGTTAATTTATAATTAATTCACGTAACAAACTACAAAACGAGACCAAAGCAAAGCCACAAAATCAATATGACACTGACAATTGACAGGTGACACTTTTGTCACTTTCTTTCTTTCTTCAGGTTTTGGCCATCACGTTAGTATTTTGCCGCTAGTCAAGTAGAAATTTGCATCAAATTTTATATCAATTTTAATCATTTGTAATTAGTCATCAGTAAGTCATGTCAGGCTCTTGGGTAAAGTGGTGGCCTCATTACTCAAGCTCATGTAATGATATTTGGCGGCAACGAGGAAATACACAATACGCTGATTTCTTCATGATTTTCACGTTGATATTGAGTGAAATTAGACAATTTGTTGGCATTTTGTACAATTTTGTTCAGTGAAACTGCACAAATGAAATAATCATGAAGAAATTAGCGTATCGTGTATTTACTCGTTGCAGCCAAGTCTCACTATAAGACTTAAGTAATGAAGACACCGCTTTACCCAAGATCCTGACATGAGTTATGGACGACTTATGATTGATGACTAATAATAATTGAATCCCGATCTTGCTAAATTTGATACAAAGGAGAATGCTAAAAAACCCAGTTGCAAGGCATAATAAATTATATCTCAAAAAATCAGTAATAATTAGTAATATAATAATAACCGTATAAGATCGTGATCCTTACTGGCAGACAATCGAAATTGACTTTTTTATTGGCAATAAAACAAGTTTTATTCAGGTACTGGTTTAATATAAATAATTATTTTATTTTCAGTAAGTGTTTTTTTTTTTTAATTTACAAAGATATGATGTTAAATGTGTTCCTGAAATAGAAATGCAGACCCAAAGATTATGATTTATCTAATATTTTTCATAAACTGACAAATTACATTGACCGTCATGTCCGTAGTAATAAGGAACTCTGTTACTCTATTATGAGGATAGTTAACATTCATGTGAGATAAATAAAGAAAGTGGCTAAGTACGTTTTCAGATCGCAGCAGGTAAAAAGTGCTACACTGCTACTTGCTAGCGACTGAGCGAGCGTGACAGCAATAGTGAACACTGCAGTTAGAGAGCATTTATGCGCCACAGGAGCGTGCGAAATAGAGACCTACCGACATCCACAACAAATATTTAACGATCCTAATGACATATTACTACGGTGCCGCATCCAGTCGCGGCACACAAGACGTAGAATATATTACACTTACGTGTTATATGACTTCTCACAGCAAGGTAGGAACGCAATCAAGCAATACAAATGTTCATGTTTGCACGGCCGAAGTATGTTAGGAAGCGGTACCCATGTTTTCAGTGTTTTAAATTTTTAGGTTGGGCTAGACATGAAGACAATTTTAGACATCCTGCTTCCATGTTGGATCGTGTAATCTTTAATTAATTATATGTAAATAAAATATATTATGCCTACACTTTGGTTTGGTTTTGACTTTACACCTTTATATCCTTAATTTGGCACTCGATACTCTCTGCCTACCCCGCAAGAGACTTGACGTGCAGATAGGTAAGTAAGTACCTTTATATCCGATAGGCAAGCACTCGCGCGATTAAAAATATAATGCAGAAGGTGCTTTCTTATCGACATCTTTAATTAATACGATAATATCTTTGTATCTATACTATTAAAATACAATAATAAAACGGCCAATTCCGATTGTCTGCCAGTAAAAATCACGATCTGATGTGGTTATTATTATATTATTAACTATCACTGATCTTTTGAGATCCACCTCATCATGCCTGCAACTGGTTTTTTTTGTATGGAATTATGGCATTCTCCTCTCTACTTGACTAATGGCAAAACACTAACGTTAAGGCCAAAACCTAAAGAAAGAAGGCAGATTTTGACAGTATTTGTATAGGTTTTTTGCTACATTGCTGCCAACGTTGACAAAGCAGTTATGATTATGGCTTGATCCCAGTGTTACCACATACAGTGTAATTACAAAAGATCTACTTCATTTTTAACCCCCGACGCAAAAATAGGGGTGTTATAAGTTTGACGTGTCGTTCTGTCTGTGGCATCATAGCTACTGAACGGGTGCAGTGATTTCAATTTAGTTTTTTTTTTGTATTAAAGGTTCGGTTGAGCCTTCCAAAAGTTGTGGATGGTGAAAGTGCGGAGATTAACTGAAGCTCAGCATTTCTTTTACTTTTTAAAGGGAAATTAAGTTCTTGTGTCGGAGGTTTTTTGAATTTTTTATTTTTTGTTCTATTATCCTCCCATTGATTGTTCGCTGTATAACATACTTTGAATAGGAATTAAAACGACAAACTCAAAGGATTATGGAAATAGGAAATTATAGGTCAATGCTGAATAAACACAAATACAATGATGAAAATTATTTTCAAAACACCTAATAAAAATAAAACATAAATAAATAAGCCTTTTATTTTGTGCTATGTTATGCTAATTACATATTTTTAAATATCAGTTTTAAAGTTACGTTACATATATACTTGTTCCATATTACAGTATTAGTTTCACATCATTAGTTTCTTATGTTACATACTTTTCGCTTATCGCCATCAAATTTTAATTTTGTTTCTTTTTATTTTTTGAAATGACATTTTTACTTACCTATTTTTATAATACTAGTTCTATAAGTTTTATTTGTACGATACTTGTTTTTTTTATACACAGTTGTATCATACCATGACTTCAAGTTATCATTCATATACTCTTGTATATTATAATGCATGAACATGTTTTTTTAGGTTCATCGAATGCGTTTAAAGCAAGTCAAATGAAATTCATTTATGAAAATATTTATAAAAATAAACTTAGCAGCAACCCCTCACTTACGGAAGGTAAACGCCTCCTCCAGATAATAAAAAACATTATTTGCTTAGTAAAACTACTAAAATACCTATGTAGCTAAATACAAAATTGAAAATAAAAATTGGAAAAAGCAATTTTCACTTTGATTTGAAATGTTTCGTTTACCTGGAGGGTTACGGTCTTTTTCTCCCACGGGAACTAGCCGTATTGGGAGACATTTTTTTTAGTTATTTAGCCTACTTCAAAAGAGTACATTGTTATGGCAATAGTTTATTGAAATATTGTTTTTAGTTATACATAATTATATTTTTTTTCTAAAAACTGGTGCCACGTATTATAAATCAGTTATCACTTATATCTAACTTTTCCCCATGTTGGTCCGGGCTCCTTTGTAGAATAGACCATCTGCCTTCTTTGCCAGGCAGCTCGTAAAAGGCGAGCATAGGCTCACCGTCACTAACACCGTGACATCTGGCAGCGACTCGTCCGGATTGGTACCACCGCTTTACCTATTCCTGCCGCCATAACGTCATGACGTGTTCTGGTTCGGAGGGTAAGGTAGCCGGTAGACTTACTTTTGCTCGAGGCCTAACATCCCGACCCCAGGTTGGCAACGCATCATTACCACCTTTGGTATCTCTAGGTGGCGTGAATTTCTTAACATCAGGAAATCCGTTTGCTTGTTTGCCTTCCAATATCATAAAAAAAAAGTGTTTGAAAGAAATAGTTTACTAAACCACACCTATAGCAAGTTTTTATCATACTATTTTAAAGTTTAAAAAACTTTTTTGAAATGGCTTAACTATATACTTGTTTAGGAAGATGGAAATATTTAAAAAAGAAAAAAAATCTAGGAAATCTCAGTTTATTTTACAGAAGACTATCCTAACGTTCTTGTGAAACGAATACAGTTTAAAGAAAAACTTGATGCATATAGAAAACAGGTACTGTATATACAATATGAGACACTTATTACTGTGAATACATTGTAATATGACACTTTTTTAACTACACTACATTTTCAAAACACTTCATACCTACTGATTTTTCAAACGTTAAAAGCTAACAACAGATTATGCTATGCTTATTGTTTCAGACCGCGATTGGCGCGAAATGAAATAACCCGATGGCAACGAAATTTGACAAGTAGGCGCTCTTTCGAGGTTACAAGTTTTCAATTAATTATTATAGATATTAAACACCAAGTTTAAAAAAATCCAATTATTTTTATAAGTTTTAATTGTAGTTCATTATTTGATTGTATAAATAGTTAAGGATAGAACAGTTACCACATAAAACTTCTTATCTTCGTATCTTGTATACTTAAGTTTTTACAATTTACAGTTTCTTTTTTAAATAAGTTTAAAAAAACTTGTTTCTACCAATTAACCTCTTAAGTATATTCCTATTTTTATGTTTCTACCACATAGGAGTTTAAGAGGATTTGTATGATCAAAAATTTCGTACCTAAAAAATTTCAAAACAGAATTTCGTAAAGGAATTCCGCATGTATGAGACGCGCGGAGCGCCTAACCCAGACCGACTAACATTACTATTAAAGTCAAAGACTGGCACCATAACGCAGTGGTTTACCTCACATATGAAGTGATAGATACTCGTACTAATGTTCCTAGTGTTCCTACTAGTTAACTTACGGGCTTTACTGGGCAGTACTTTTCCTGATAAGTGGAAAGAAGCTACTGTCATAGGAATTCACAAACCGAGTAAACCCCAAAACGTCGCGAGTAGTTACCGCCCGAATAGTCTTATTTGTTCAATCGATAAAATATATGGGCGTCTTATCCTCGCCCGCCTTAAGACGATCGTAGCCGAGAAACATTTGTTAATAGATGAGCAATTTGGTTTTCGGGCAGCCGATTAATGTACAAATCAATTGCACCGCCTCACGGAGCACATATTAGACGGCCTGAATAGACGCCGTCCCGAATACACGGGAGCTCTATCCTTAGATGTGGCTAAGGCATTCGATAATGTCTGGCACAACAGCCTAATCTATAAGCTCTACGAAATGGGCGTGCCAGACAGACTAATTCTCATCATACGAGACTGCTTGTCGAATCGCAAATTCCGATTTCATGTAGAAAAGAGTACTCTATTTAGCAGTAGGACCTTAGAGGCTGGGTTGCCGCAGGGCTCGGTGTTCGCACCTTTGCTATGCAGCCTTTACACGAACAACGTACCACGACCGCCGCGCGTCCATGTAGCCCTCTTCGCAGACGATACGGCTCTATATACGATCAGCTATAGCGGATAGTTTATAACCCTAACAAAAGTTCAGCGCTGCTCTTTAATTTAACAAACGGATGAGACCCTATCCTAATCCGGGTACCATTAAAATGTTAGATATATTAATCCCCTGAGAAAATTCAACAAAATACCTAGGGGTCACTCTAGACAGTTGTATTGTAGATAGTATGCAGTTTAAAATGGAATACATTTTTTTCAGCTTGGGAATGCCTTGCTCGAACATTCAAGTTCCATTCGGTTTTGGTAACAAACTTAAATGGAACTATAATTATATGGAAACAGACCTTTACGCCAAGTTGAAGAAGGCAGAGAGTACCTATCGAGTGCCAAATGTTACGATCTTTGCTGACTGACAGCTTAACTTTCTTCATATTCATTACCTACACTTTTCATACAAACACGCCGGTATCGGAGACTCTTCCAAGACACCAGCACTGGATTAAGCCTAAGCGATTTGATCGTGATCATGAAACTTGAACTATTATTTTCCTTTATGAACAAAATGTGAAAGTTTTCACTTATGCAGAAGATTTGACGTCATTACTTTTAATTTTAAGCGAATCTTATCTACATTGTTAAAATGTATTTATTTTATATATTAATTTGATCGCGTAACTAGTACAGTTAGCTAGCTAACTAGCTAGCTAGTACACGTCTAACTTCACTGACCGACTTTGAGGCTCGGGAATCTAATCCCGTCGAGCAGCAATTTGTGTGATGGACATATTGGTATCGATATTTTCGGATCTGAGTGTTCATTAAATTTAATCTCGTATCTATATAAGCATTTTTATTCTAATACAATCGTTGACTAACACCCATGACATAATCATATATATCAAATTCATCAAATAATTAAATTTGATTTAATTTTAAACATAATTTGGTTATTTTGGGGCTAGGTTCAATTTGTATAACTTGACCAGTGTTACTTATACATTTCAAATTAAATAAAATTAATTATATTAAAAATAGGCTTTCCATAATGTACGGTATAAAAGCTTTATGATGATATGATATGAAGTAATTACATGTAAATTTACTTTTACCAAACCGATTTTGATGAAACAAGCTTGAACAAAAAAAATATGACTACATAAGATTGAGGTACTTCTAATATAATATTATTTTGAACATAACAAAACTTCAATTTAAATCAAAACACTGTTGCTGTGAATGGAAAATAAGACCAGTGTTTTTTATGGATTCTTGTAAAACGGGTTTATAAGAATTATTTTAACAAATTGAAGTCGTAGGTATTGTTACAAGTCATAAGAAGGTTCTTAAAAATACATAGATTCTAATTCAATATCAAATATTTTTTTTTTAAATGTGACAACCCATTTTTTTCTATTGTTGGAGATTGGCACTCCCGTTGACTTGAAGTTTGTAGTTGGTCAAAAGATAATTCTTTTCCCATCTGTAGCCGATTGGTGTCGTGCTATCCAAATGGGTAAGGTGTAGTTTTTGTGCAATAAAACTATTAGTTTTGTGTAGTTTTGTAATTTAAAGTGCCTTTAATGTGAAATATAGTAATGTGATGTGAAAGTGAGAAGTTCAAGAAAATTCTATCATATGAAATTAGTTTTTACGCATGCTTAGGTGTATTGTCGGCCATGGCGTAGACATGTTTTTCTCGTGGTCTAAATTCAATCCACTAGCATCTCTCACTTGCCGATTCATATTTATTTTGTAATTGTACATTTTCTATTTACGGTTATCTGTGATTGTTGTAGTGCATCGATTTTGTAACTTATCATGCGAACTTGCTTAACCGGCGGCTTGCGTTTTAGGTAAACCTCGGGGGATACGTACGGCGCGTAAGCACGTGAACCATCGTCGTGAGCAGCGATGGGCGGATAAAGATTACAAAAAAGCCCACATGGGCACAAGATGGAAGGCTAACCCCTTCGGTGGTGCATCACACGCTAAAGGCATCGTTCTGGAGAAAGTGTAAGTTACCAGTACGTTTCATGTTCATTTGCTATTAATTATTTTTTATTGTATTTTCTATGTCTACAACCTAGAATCGGAAGAAGCTTGAAAAAGTGAAGAATACCATATATGGACAGGTTGCGTGTTTCCATCCGCAGTATTATTCTTGTGAATGTTTTTCCTTTACAATCACAGGATAATACTGCGAGTGGCAGCATCTTTTCAGCTATTTGTTTATTACGAAAAAGGTCATTGAACTTTAAGTGTATGAATAGTTTTAGTTGTAATGTATGTAATAAGTATTATATCTGTAAACAATTTTAAGTGTTTGAATGTTGTTGCCTTGATGCATGATTTTTGTGTGGATAAATGTATTAGACGTTTAACTTCACATGTGGGTTTTAATAAAACATGTTATAACCCTAAAATCATGGTAGTTTGTTATAAATTTATACCAACAAACATCTAGTGGTAGCTTAAATGCTAAATAAAGCTTAAAGGATTAATGATGGCCATTAGCTCTATTTTTATACTTAAATTTTCTTTTGATCTACTACTACATGTGGTTAATATAATTTGCATGATGTGGGTGTCTGGTTTTCATTCATACACAAATTCAATTTGGCTTTTTCTTCCACTGTGGAAACAAGTTACTAAAATATATGATTCTATTATGTGTGTTTAAATAGGACATTTAATAATTGAGATAGACATGTGTAAGGCTTACACTTGCTGTCTCTTTATATTATATATTTCTTTCGTTTATTTGTAAAGAAACTCGTATCTATTTTACATTGTCCACACTTAGTTCAGTGTAATAGTAACTGCAATTACTTATAATAAGTTATATGAGACATATAAAACAGTCCTAGTGTTTCTTTTTTAAGAAATGTGGGTCTTATTATGTATTACAAATCTTTCCAGTGAATTTTAAAAACTTATCTCATTGGACCAGTTACTTTTGTCTGATACAATTTGTATGTATTTTTAGTTCACTGTCATTAAACATTTAGTGCCAATCAAAATAACCTATTGATATAGGCTACTAGTAATCATTATGAGTAACTAGACAACTGTCACTTTTCAGTAATTTACAAGAATATCTTTACAATATACCTAAATCAAATAGGTAGGTCTTCTTAAATGCAAAGGTTTTAATTGGCTACTAATTGTTACAAAAACATCTCAACATTGTAGGATACTATGAAAATAATTTTCTTTCTATTACTCGCTAAGTAATGCTAAATATTTCCTCAGTGGTGTTGAAGCCAAGCAGCCTAACTCTGCCATCAGAAAGTGTGTCCGTGTCCAGCTTATTAAGAATGGAAAGAAAGTAACAGCCTTCGTTCCCCGGGATGGTTGTCTCAACCACATTGAAGAGAATGATGAAGTGCTAGTAGCAGGGTTCGGACGTAAAGGTCATGCTGTTGGTGACATTCCTGGAGTCAGATTTAAGGTAAACAATATCCTAGAAAAAATTAAGTAGAATTCTTACATTTTTATGTTCCACTTTCATTGATTTTTTTATTTTACCAATTGAATTAAATTATTGATTTGTTTTATAATTTTTAAGTTTGTATTTTAATTTTGGTTTTGCAAAGCAATGATAAAAGTTACATTTGATTATAATTTTTACAAAAAATTGTTTAGCCAAAGTAAAATTTTTATAAAAAATGTTTAGCTAAGTTTATGTTTGAATTTGATATTAATAGTTTTTCATATTTCATTTCATTTCAACAGTGCTGTTACTGTGTATTTGAAGAACCTATCATTATAAAAATTAAAATCTGTTGTGCTTTTATGGTCGATAATAAATTTAAAATACTGGGGAATTGAATAAATAATCTGCTTAATCAAATTGAAAACTTAAGACATGGAGTATCAGTATTTAAAAATCAGATCAATATTTGGTGTACAAAGTAATTTGATCTGTTTGCTATTAGTTGGTACTCCTGTTTGACAGCTGATATTCTTTAGTTATGTTGTTACAAGCAGCCCATCTCAGTTTTGCATGGGCGGACATACTTATTTATTATTATATGTATAAACCTTTCTCTTGAATCATTCGTAGCTATTTAAAAAATGCATCAAAATATGTTGTATAAATATGCAAATTAACTATTAACTATAAAACTGTAAAGATCCTAACATACCTGGGGAGAGAAGAGAAGGTTAAAATTGACCATGGAAAGTCAACTTAGGTATTCCCAGGTAACTAAGTCCACTTTTGCAATATATGTCTGTACTGGCAATCTTTCATCTGCCATTCTCACAACATGAATGAACCAATGGAACATGCCCTTACTCATTATTGTACCAAAACTTATTTAATCCCACTCTTTCTCGGATCTCACTGCTACGAATGATGTCAATGAAACTTTCTACCCCTGCTAAAAGCACTACCTGGATAGACAAACTCATTTGTTTATTCCAGCACTACTACGTCTACTAAAACTCTTGAATACGTTCTGGCTACATCTCTCATATGCTATTTTGGTTTCATTTCATATTCAAATGTAGATACACCTTTTTCTTTCCAATCAACATTCATTAGTACATTAGGTACTGATTGCAGCTCAGATGATTTGGAGCCTAAAATTACATCATCGATTGTTTATATCAGACAGGTCACCACTAGGTCATATAATTTTTCTGTTTTTATTCAAAATATCTTGATTCTAGAATACAGATATTTTAAAATATTTAGTAATTTTCTTGGATCTGCAGGTAGTAAGTAAATTTTCTTTTATAGATTTCACATCAAGCACGTCCATTTCACAAAAATTTTTAGTTTACTTCAATTTTTTTCCTAATTATTATTACCTATCGTGTTCCCTCTTTCATTCTTGAAATGCTTATCTTTATTATTTTCTAATGAAAAGATCGTCATCCGGGATAGAACACGTGCCCGGTTGGCAATAGGTTTGCCACCTATCACATTGTGGAACTAAGTAGGTATCTAAGGCTAATCGTGCGTGCCCTAGTTGCACCTTTGTCAATTTCTTTGTGGAATACGAGCCTGAATATACTTACTTAATTGTCTTTTATGTATTTAAAATTTATCATACAGCTGCTTGTGTGTTGAGTGGAAGAAGGCAGAAAAAGTTCAATGTGCTTGTTCCATTCCGGAGCGGTGGTGGGTACTAATCCCGATGGGATGATACAATGCACTCTACCGAGTACCACCTATCTATAACTGTCTGATTAAATTTCATAAAACAGTTACGTTAGATTTAGGATTTAAATAAACAAGTGGACGCAAACTGGTATATAGTATAATCGGTCCATCCAGTTTCCAGTTAAATTTCGACATCTATATCTTTCTATTACCATAATTAAGTGGATGCAAATTGGCTATTTAAATAAGCATAATAATAATAATGGTAAAAATAAAACCCCGTCCTTATGACATATTTCTTTACATTAAAGTAAAGGATCAAGTTAGAAATAGAAAGATTAGTTTGCGTCCACCCTGAACGCAAACTGGCTAATTCGTAATATTGGTATACCAGTTACTAAAATTATGGATATTAACACAACTTTTTTAAATAGGTAAGATTAATTATTTTTTTTAAACCAAGAAAAATTATGCGAACAGTTCTTTTGTCTGTGTATGTATGTTCCTAATATATTGTATAATAGGCAGAAATGACTTTTAATTTCCCTAATTTGTTAGTACACTTATTTTTAAGGGTTTTTTAAACGGTGTCCGCAAAATGTACGCGAACTGGGGCGTGGACGCGAATAGGCTCACATACCCTATTTGACAATCTTTGCTGATGTAGATCACGCAGGTTTGAACAGGTTACAACTCGTAAGCATATGTAAAAAAAATTATGAATATTTCCAAGCTTTATAATTTGATAAATTTATTACTTACATGATGTTGATTAATAATTCTTGATTATTTTGGTATATACGTACATTTATGCTTTATTTTATAATAATACGTAATTTCTCTATTGTTATTTAATTCAACATACATACATAAATTAAGTATGATTTGTACTTCAAAGTACATATAACATATAGAATCTTATCATTGGATATGTAATTTGTTGGATTACAAGGTAATTTTTTGGAAATATTTACAGACCATAGTATATCTAGTCTTAGGCAATGCTCTATAATCCGACAAATTCGACTGTCCGACAATGCCCTGCATAATGTTTGTCGGATTACCGGAGGACCACTGTAGCATATACTCTTCTAATTAAAAAAATAAAGTAATTATCACTAGGTGTTTACTTTAATTTATTGGTGAAGTATTGCTTATGGGACCATTGACATGTACCAATGAATTATAGATAAATCACAAACACATTAAGAAAAAATATTATAAGGCTCTCTAAAGGATTAAGAAATTGCTATCTGCAGCTTATTTTTCTTATAAGTAAATGATGATTTGCTTTGTGATTTTGGAGTATTTGCTACTCTGAAGGCTGTGATGTGATAGCAATGCTGACCGTGAAGCAAGATATTTATGTATATTTTACATATCTCAGATAAGAGTTACTATATTACTTCCAGGTGGTGAAGGTAGCCAACGTATCTCTTCTAGCCTTGTACAAAGAGAAGAAGGAGAGACCAAGATCATAAGATGCATTTTGTGATAAGGTAATTTGATTTTAATATTTATGTTTATACTTTTTTCAACACCAATCAATTTTCACAAAATAATTAATTTACTATTTTATTAAATTTGAAAGATTTTGAATATAAGTAAAATTTGAGTTGTATTTGGGTAACTTAGTTTTGTGTGGATCTCTGTTAAATTATCCCAGATATTTCATAACCACTATGAACATTGGTTCTTTTCTTTATCATGCTTTCTTAGAATTTCAATTACTCAAATATCCTGTTAAAACACCATGCAGCGACTAAATTTGTAGAAGTGCACGGCCTATAGGAATATTGAATGATGCTACCTCTAGTGTACATTTACTGGCTAACTCCCCAAGCAGATCATGATATTTGCAGGTGGCTTAAGGTATTGATCTGACTGGACTAGTTAGTACTGATGTGGCAGACAGATTCTCTTATGTGGCAAGAAGTCCATCACCATGTTTGTACAATGAGTTGTACAGATTTAGTTACATACAACTTTTATTCATCATGATTTTTTAAACTACATAAGCCACAAACCATTGTTATGACAATAATAATAATAAAAAATATTGAATATATGTAAAACTCTTTAAACAACAGATGCGTTTATGCTAGGGGATACTGTGATGACTTTGCTGAAGTTAAATTTTTAAGTGATATAGTTGAAAGAGTAGATGACACCCAGATAGTTATTGTAAAATGATGTTCTAACATATTTATTTGCTACTGCTGAATGCCGTGACGTCAATTTGTTACTGATAACACATAGATGTATGTATTGAACTTGGATAACAGGTGAACAAACACATAACGCCTTCTTTATTTGTTTCAGAGTTGCGGAGTGTTATTGTTTGTAAGTGTACATACATAAACATGTAAAATTTTACACAATAAACTGTGTATTACCAGAATATCTTTTTATTACTTTAAACCATAAGACTTTAATACTGACCTTATCTATATATTAATATGTGATGCCAGAACTTCGACCCCTTTTACGAAAATTGCGCGAACGGAGGAGTATGAAATTTTATGTGTAGGAGAAGTGCAGAACGCTAACAATTTTGAATAATAATGCTTATTACATTACACACACTACTATGCATCTGACACACACTACTATGCATCTGACACACAAAGAAATATATTGATGATAACGATTAAAGATCATAGATGGCGCACTAAAAGGTTTGTGTGTATCAGAATGGCGGGTGTAACTCACGGATTTAAATATTTATTTTGGATTACAAACGTACTTGATGTGTACCTACCTCAGTGTACATATCTTAAAAATCTGTGTACCTCCTATGCATAGATTTAAAATAAATCCTGACGTCAGGATGGCCGGGTGTACTTCAAGTCAGCATATGTAGCTAAGTGACCTGCAAAAACAAATATTAAATAAATAAAAAATAGTAAGATTGCTGAGAAAAAGAAAAAAGTTTACTTTCTTTGACGTCATTTTATTTTATAAATGAATTGGGATCGAAATGCATCAAGAGACAGATATAAATTGAGCCAATCCATTTTATTCTAATTTTTTTTGGGAGAACACCTAGATCCCATCCATGCTCACTGGTTTACGTACTAAACAAGTTCAAACATATTGAAAAGGAAATTAAATTAAAAATAATTAGATTAAATTAAAATTAAGTTAGTTTATAATTTTGACGATCGAAATAGTTCTTAGCCTCAGTTCATGGAGATCTGTCCAGTTTAGCAAGGTCATCAGCCCACATTAGTAAGCTTCGAAATGGGTATAAGATGCACTATGAAGTATTTATTTTACTTGTGAACATGTGGGGGAATGGTAGGTGGTTTGATGATAGAGCTCGAAGATAGTAAACGTAACTCTGAAAGGCCTTCCAAGGTAAGGTAAGGAAGGTAATTAGATCTGTTCATATTTTCTGATGACGAGGACCTGATGAAGAAGTGGGAGGTGACTGATGGGATGTAGTTTAAAAGTTACTGTATTGCATTCCGTAATCTTAGCAGTTTAATATAAAACGTCAAAAAGAGAGCTGTTGTAAGTTAGGTGTGTGTGTCTGTCTGTGGCATCATAACTTTTAAAGGGATAGACCGTTTGTCGGGATTTCTTTAAAAATTTTTAATCTTAATATCAGTAAAAGAGTAGAGTAAACATCATGAAGCTATATTATTGCTGAACTCGAAATTACTGACCTCTATCGTTTTGACGTTTTTGAAATCGTAAGAGTAAGTCAGCAGTATTTGGAAACGACATCAGTGGGTGACTCCGTATATTTTTAGTGATGATCACTGGGTAATGTGTACATCAGTCATCATATAGCTGTCAAATGACGTGTTTGCGTTTGCTATCTCAAATGACTTATAGAAATACGAGGGCCAAACTGAAAGTTTTTAGAACTGGCAACTTAAAAGCATTATATTAAAAAAATAAGTTTAAATTTTGAAAATAGAACTCTTTACCAATAATATTGAGTATACATTTCATTCATTTGTCATTTGTTTTACGATTTGGCGGCAAATTGAAAATTGTCTGTGCACGTCGGAATGAATGCCGAGAAAATTTTCGTGCAATGATTTTTTATGACTCGATGTCATATAAGTCAACAAGAAAGTTATGATAGACTTCGATTGGCTTTTCACGATGAAGCCCCATCTCGTG
>NJDC01001535.1:18876-37352 GCA_002245475.1 Calephelis virginiensis
TTTGGCGACCTCAGACGTGGAATTACTGGGTCACCCGCCGTATAGCCCCGACCTCGCACCCTGCGATTTTTATTTATTCCCGAAAATAAAATAAAAACTTCGAGGAAAAAATTTTATGGACGCCGAAGAAGCAGTGGCTGTGTTTCAAAACGCCGTCGAAGAGACCCCTAAGGCCGAGTGGGCAAGGTGCTTTTCTCATTGGTTCCATCGAATGCAGCGATGTATTGATGTAAATGGACGCTATTTTGAAAAGTTATAATAAAACTAATAACTTGCTAGAATGCTTAGTTTTTGATTTTCTAAGAACTTTCAGTTTGACCCTCGTACCAGAGATAGCAAATGTAAAACAAGTCATTTGACATCTATTTGATGTACACTTTATCCAGTGATCATCGCTAAAAAGATACTGAATAGCCCCGCAGGTTTCATGGTAAATATTTATTTCAAATGTCACCAATCAAGCTTTTGATTGGTTCTTGTGGGAGTGGCAGGATACCTGGGACCTAGGAATATAAATACTCGTTTGCAAGAGTCAGGGACCTTAGGTTAGGATCCAATTGCCTTGTGCAAACTGTTGACTGTGTTTTGTTTTCTTCTTGTATTATTTAAATCGTCATTTTCTTCATACGAGTAGCTCAGATTAGTAGTAGTAGAACGTAGTCTGGCAAAATAATCTCATTTTTATTAAATTTGAGAGATAAAAATGTTTTTTATTTAACAAGTACGTAGACGTATCTAAGTTTTATACTTGTAACTGGCTAATTATATTGTGAAAAACAATTGGGAGCCATATTTATAAGAAAGACGAAGAAGTATAAAAATCATTCGTTCGTTGCGGTAATAAAACAAGACTGATTTAAAAGCTCATGGTACGAACTAAAGTAATGATATTTTATGACAGAAGTAAAACTTTCCTTTTACAAGACTTTTGTCAAAGCTTATGGTAGCCCCCTTGTTTAAGTCTCGACCCAAGAGTATAATAATATACAGGACGTCTCGACCCTACCCGAGCAAGTTGCTGCAAAGCACTTCATCTTATTCTATGCATAACTCAACTACCAGTGAAAAGTATTGTTTTAAGGCTGACAACAAATTGCAACAAATATACTTCTGGCTAGTCGTGGATGCATTGTATTTTGGCCTACCTCTTCAAGAACACGGGCGTAAAGACACTAATTATACTTTCGCTACAAATATATTGTTTTAATTATAATATATACAATGAAGTTATATAAAGTAATACATAACATAAATCATAATTTTTGGGTCTGCATTTATATTTCAGGAACACATTTAACATCATGTTTTTGTAAAAAAAATACCTACTTGAAATAAAATAATTATTTATTTAAAAAAGTACCTGTATAAAACTTGTTTTAATAACAATAAAACAGGCAATTTCGATTGTCTGCCAGTAACGATCACGATCTTATATGGTTATTATTATATTACTAATTTTTTGAGACATATAATTCATTACGCCTGCAACTGGGTTTTTTTTGGCATTCTCCTTTGTAACATAACTTGTGGTGAGTGCGTGTATAATTTGTCCAGCAATATTTATATTTAAGCGGTGCTAGATTTTCAAGCTATGGCTGGTATACGCCCCTTATCAGTCGATATGTAGACAAGTAAATTTTTAACTTGAGAATAAATGCGTATAAACGTACAGTTTAGTAACAAATTGCTAGTTAAAATTTAAATGTCAGCTAAAGCAGAATGAATATTTTCGGTAAAGTCAGAGGGGATTTGGACAGGGAGGACGGTTCTGCCTACCCTATATTCCCACCGTAATCGCACAAGTCTGATAGGTAGCACAAGCTAGCTTCCCGCGTCCCACTTCGACGCTCCCGCTTTAGCGTCCCGCGTCCCACTTTGACGCTCCCGCTTTAGCGTCCCGCGTCCCACTTTGACGCTCTCGCTTTAGCGTCCTGAGTCCCACTTTGACGCTCCCGCTTTAGTGTCCCGCCTCGTCGCTCAAGATCGGCCAAAGCATAAAGGATTCTTACATTCGAAGTCACACTAAATAAAACGTAACGAAACTTAAGGGTGAGGATAAATAAAATCAAGTTAATATTGCTAAATATATTTTTGCTCTGATTATGTTAACAACTAATCGTTTAAAAATAGGTGACCTATACATTGCAGTCTAGGATTACACTAGGCAAGACGAGTTAGTAATAAATACTTGAAAGATACAGGAATTAGTATAATGAATATTAGTTACAACTACATACTATTAACTATATGTGGAATTTAATATGCCTTTATGTATTGCTTAAAAAGATCTTAATGTTTACAAAGTTATTATTGTGGCCTTTAAATGTGTTAACGGAAAAGATCCACTCTGCCATATGCAGAGTACAGACCAAGCAACATAAAGCAAACCTTACACTTTCGTATGCTGCGTAACAGAAAAAAAACAACTGCTACTTGCTCTATACTATGTATTTGGCCCAGCTTAAGTTGTAGATACTAGTTACACGAAATGATATCTAGGTTTTAAATGGGTTAAAGCTGTATGTGATGGGTGCATGAGGCATTTAAATACCTAACATTTAAACATAGGGTTATTATTTATTACAGCCAGTTATTTATACACACCTAATGACTACATTCTAGTCATTGAACCACCATACATATATATCACAATTCTTTTACAAGCGTAGACTTTAGCTTTTAGAAGCTTAGATATTTTACATTTTATACCAAAAACACTACAAGCATATTTTAACACTTGAGAATGAATAAGAATCATTTCACTCTTTAAGGTTCCACTCTTTTTTTATGTGATAAGATAGCGAACAAGCCCACGGCTCCTAATGGTAGGAGATAACCGTGGTATGATAGACTCTGTTGACGTTGTTTGTGCATCTGTCTTGTGGTCGAGATATTAGGCCTATTGTGCAAGTCTACCAGCTAACCTTCCCTCCAGACCGGAACATGACACTCATTATAACGACAGGAATAGGTAAGGCACTGGATCCTTACCCAGGCAAGTTGCTGAACAAAATTTTATCGTTTTCCGTGAACTTTGGCTTGGATATTTTCTAGAGATGAACAAAGAAATATTTCAGGAGCCGGTGTTGTAATGACAACGACCCTTATGTTGCAAAGATCAATCAAGCTCGGATCCAGCCTTGTGGTCGGTATGGCCGTGTGGTCTTTGTGGTACCACACTTGCACGGTCTATGGAGGTCGATAGTCCGATATCATATCCCACGCCTTAATAAAAAAATATGAAGATTGACTGTATAATAGACGCGGCCTTCTTAGTTGTTGCAAATGCGTTTACGTGTGAAAATACTTCTAACTGGCGCACCTAACCCAACGTGCGTAATGCTTTTCAGTGCTCAAAAATTTTTTTGATCCTTTAACTACCAAGTGGTCTAAATAAATGTTTGATAGAGATTATGCAAATATTTGTATTCGCAATACCAAATAATATCCTCCAATTAGATTATTAATTTAAAATTGTCGCCCACCATTGATGGTGTTTAAAACTATATTTACTTTCAAAAAAAAAATATTTACAATAAAATGTGGGTAGTTGATGGAGTCACCTTTTAAGTACGAGGTACTTGTGTTAGGCGACACCGCTCTTCCATTGTACAAATTTATTTTAAGCTTAAGCTAGGTGCACACCGGGTTAAGTTTTGTACAAAATGTAAATAAATAAAATGTGATAGTATGAGCGAGAAAATGTATACGTGTGTTTCTGTGTGAGTGCGTGTGAAAACTTTCGCGTATTTGACCTACTTTTGGAGTCTGGAAGTTGACAGCAACTTTTGACAGATTCGCACCTGCTGTCACAATAGATAACCCACTTGAACCAATATAATGAGACGATTCTTTCATTTTAGTACGATAGATAGCGATTATGTCTTACATTACCTAGCTATTAAAATGCTTACAATGTCAGATCATACTGTTAACTTATATTAAATTCGTTGTTAATTCACTCTAGTGTAAATGATAATTATCTGTTTGTGAAGCTATTTCAGATATGCAATTAGAAATATTACTAAATAATCAGTGAGCGGTAACATCTTTTTGTATGTGAGCTGTTATTAATAATATTTATTACAAACTAAAAGTCTTGCATGAGAAACATCGTTTGAAATGTTCAAACATAAGAGAAAACATGAATTATAAAGAGGTATGAACGGATTTTCTACTATTATTATTACTACGGTAATATATTACAATGATTTCAACATAAATTATATAAATAATAAATACTGAGAAAATTAACTAAAATATTTTACGTTTTTTACAAGTTTTTCCTTTTTATAACTTTGACAGTGGAGAAGAGATAGTGGTATTGAGCTCGTAAGTATAAAGTTTTGGACGTAGCTGAATTTTATAATTCGTAAGTATGTAAATGTGAGATAGGATTTGACTAAACTGAATTATTTTGGATTGCAAAATATTTCAAATCACTTATTAATATACATACTACAAAATTCCAGCAACTTTATATATATTGTAATTAACATTATATAACATAACAGCTACCGCAGACGAACCAGATTTCCTCTTTGATTTTCATCAACTTTTTTTTTCAACCACGCGCTGCCACCATTTTACCTAATTCGACGTGAACATCATCAAAGAAAATTTAATCATCCTTATATCTCAATAATCTTTTGTTACGTATTATCATCTTCATGAACGAATAATGATTTATTCAAAAAGACGATACATATTGAGCGAGCGGGTCCCCAACAAACTATTTTGAATACAGTTAGGTTTACGGTCTATGTACGAAAAATATTCAGTAAATAACAAAACAAAACATTATTTTAATATAACGTAGAACCACAATGAAAATATATGGAAACCAAACATTTACTCTTGGAGTAAGTGACCCCACGCTAAAGAATTTACGTTATTTTCTTCTAGGCCAACACGGCATACAATCTCGCCCGTCTGCAAGGACTTAACTATGACCTTTTACCCTACAAAACTTTAAGTTAACGACCATCTAAGCCCTGTTCTTCTTTTGAATGTACTAAGTAATTTCTCGTTGCTACATATAGTTACATTTCTAAGATGTGAATGAGGAATTCGATCCCGGGATCTTATTTAAGAGATTTGATTCCTAGGAATATGTAAACAGTGACGTGTAAAGCTTAGCTCTGTTAAAAACCCTAGCACCACTATCACAGTGGTATACAAATACTTTTACATACGCATCATTTAAAAGAGCACAAACTTGGAACCCTCTGTACTAGAAAGTCATGTAAAGATCCAGTATAATATAACTTTAATATGATTTTACCTGTATGTCATGTTTTTATGTCTAAACCGCTGAACAGATTTTTAATATTCATTTTACAAGCATCAAAATTATTCTTTTTGAGAAATGTAGTAAACTCTTTGTATTTTTATTGTTTTTTTTCAGAACCAATAGACAATCCGAAGTGAAGGAATGTTTATGCAAAAATAACATAAGGTAATATAATAAGTTATTTTTTATACATGTTGTTCAATAGTTTCATGAAAGTAGAATCTGTAACCCATAAAAAATGTCTTAAATCTACTATTTCAAATCACGTGGTTTATATTGGGAAGGATATTCCAAATAATGGCAAAGAAAAAAAATCTTGTACTTAAATTCCCTTCGTAAAATCTAGCATATAATTTGAAATATTTTTTTTGTACTTTTGATTTTTACTAATAACATGAAATCAATAATAAATATAAATAAGTCTCTATAACTAATATCGATTGTCATTAAATTTCTAAATAAACATTTTTAAATTTACTCAGATATTTCAAAAATTTACAATAATAAAGTAATGAAATGATGATGTTAAAGGTCTTTAAATGATTAAAAGTAAAAGGAACGCTACAAATCTGAGAAAGTTTTGGATTAAACGAATTTTATTTATTTATCCTTAGCATGTAGGCAGAATCAAGTTATTTGTTGAGGCGCAGAAATATATTATATGAAAAATAAGTTAAAGAATTAAGCATTTCTCTTATGAAAACATTTCTTTAAGTATATTTTCCTTTTTTTCAATCTATCAAGTTTTATCTATCTTTCAATGTTTTCTTAGTAATATAAGACAATACGCACACAATCTTATGAAATATAATATCACTTTTACTTATTCTTGATTTTCTTTACAAACTTAGAGCATTTAGCATAACACCATTCACGACGGACAGAGAGCGAGAGTCATTCCGTCTCACTCAAGCACGTGTAATGGGACGACTGCAAGAACAGCGTAACATCGAACAGTTTAGATCCGTTAGTATTTTATATGGTGTTTCGACGGCCTCTGCGGGTGTATGTGTTTCGGGTTATTGCCAATGCTAGTTTACTGCGCGCTGCTATCTGAAATCAACATTACATTATACATTTATAGAAACATTATTTCAAGTTTCTTAAAACATTTATTGGATTTAGAATGTTACGACTCCATTGCCCAATTGTGGTAAATTAAATATTTAGGCTACTGGGTAAATTCACCAGTCCAGTCATTCGTAACTAGGTGATAGTGTTGCAGCATGTCTTCCCGATTATTTCCATCATCTCAGTTAAACCTGATGCTATAACGTCAGTGCTACTTTTTCAGTGCTGCAAGGTAGAATGGCCAGTAGACTTGTACAGGTGACATGCTATAAAATAAAAGGCAGCAGAAGTGTCACTGACCAGCGCCGCTGGCCGCTAGGAGTCGTGGGGGTAGTCCATGGTCTTGATGTATGCGACGGCGGCACAGAACTGCGTCCACCAATACAGGGCCTCGCCCGCTAGCAGCGAGCCGCCCAGAGCGTTCACCAGCTCGATGGTGGACAGCAACGATGGAGGATTCACCTGCAACAAGCGTTCATTGTTATACCACCTCATTGATCGTTGCGTATGCACTGATCAAACACCATTACCATGATGAACGTTTGTAGGCGAAGTGTATTTTTTAATGTTAATAAAATTGTGTGCTTATTTGCCTTCCAAAAACAGATAGGCGAGTATCTCGTAAAAGTACGGCAGATAAACGGGTACCTAACTTCTAACCAAATAATCCGTACCAAATAATCCGTACCAAATAATCTACCTACTGAACCTATGTTTATATAATCTCAGACAAAAAAGTTGTCTGGTAGAGATCGCTTTGTTTAGCGACAAGACCGCCTTCTGTGTACTATAAACTATAATATTATGCTCTTGTTAACACTTAATGGTACCATTATGTAATAAGTTTAATTGTGTACAATAAAGAGTTCATTCATTCATTCGTACACGAGAATTACTTACAAGGCGTATTCCTAGTACATTCTAAAAAGTTCATATACTCGTGTTTACGTGTATATCACGTTAGGGAATAGACATTTCGTATTTTCTAATAAAAAATAATACCTATTTATCGTGTTGGTTGTAACTGGATGATGCTGATGCAATTAAAAGGGTGATATTTTAAAAAGTGCAACTAAAAAGAAAAAAAACATTCGCACTTTTCACTTGACTTTCTATCAAAATTGAATCTTATGAAAAAAATGGTAGTTTGAAGTTTTCCTTATAAAAATAGGAAAACATGCGTCTAAAGCTGCACAAAATGTAACGTTTATGAACCTGCAGTATCAGTATACTCAAATGGGATAGGGGATTATTTCATGTTAATGATGCATCTTGTTCTGGAAAGAAATAAGGATTAACGAGACAACATTTTTAAAGGCTTGATTTGTAAGTTATTATTTTTTTTTATGATATTGGAAGGCAAACTAGCAGACGGATTTCCTGATGGTAAGAAATTCGCGCTGCCTAGAAACACTAAAGGTGTTATTGGTGCGTTGCCAACCTGAGGCCGGGATGTTAAGCCTCGAGCAAAAGTAAGTTTGCCGGTTACCTTACCCTCCGAACCGGAACACGTCATGACGTTATGGCAGCAGGAATAGGTAAGGCGGTGGTACCAATCCGGGCGAGTCGCTGCGATGTCACGGTGTTACTGACGGTAAGCCTATGCTCGCCTTTTACGGAAGGCAGATGGTCTATTCTGCAAAGAAGTCCGGACCAACACGGGGATAATATCCTATTAATATTATAAATGCGAAAGTTTGTAAGTATGTATGTATGGATGTTTGTTACTCTTTCACGCTCGAATGGCTGAACGGATTTGTCTGAAATTTGGAAGACAGATAGATTGTGACCTGGATTAACATATAGGCTATTTTTAATCCCGATCGCACACCGGGTTTCTGTGAAAACGCGGGCGAAGCCGCAGGTAGCAGCTAGTATTATTATATTTTATTGAATCAGGCGTTACTTTGCGCAAATCCATTGTAACAGATATAAAATAAGCCTTTATTTTGCTAATTCCGCGTAAGCAGTGTAACTGTTGTGGCAAATAATCCTCCAAAATTATTATATATTATAATGTTATTATACGGCTGAAGATTTGACAATTGACCATAAAACATTTGGTTTTATTTGAAAATGATTTAAAAATAGGTGCGTTATATGGGTGCTACAAAAAATCTCTGAAAGAAGTTATTAATCGTGAGCTCTTTTCCAATTCTCTTATAAGACGGAATGAAATTACACCATTTTTGAAGACTGATGGCTAGTGACTAAAAGTTGATCACTTAAGATGAGAATGTACGAAAAATATCGAGGGCAAGGTTGGTCAAGCTGTAGACAATAGTGAAATTTGGGTTATCTTAACATGCATTAAGATAATGTTTCATCACGGTAATATTCTATCTTTATTTAAAAGTGTGAAAACGCGTTTATACCTTCGCGTCTCGAGTTCGGTACACATTCGGTATTTATTCACGATTGTGCCGTAGGTAAGCCGAATGGTATATGTAATGTTTTTTTTAAATTTTATAACCAATAGGTATGCGTCCGATTTACGAATATTATTTTGGTTTAAAAAGCTCAAGTATTTACTTAGTGCGACAACGAATAATGATAGCCTATATTGTGTTGTCTTTGAGCTTCGCTTTTTTGTATATTGTGATTATTTGAAAGAAGTATATGTTGTCACCTTGAGCAGCACGAAGACGAGGGCGGGCGTGATGTCGTCGGCGGCGGGCGGGTGTCCGTCCGTGAGCGCCAGCGTGTGCGTGAGCGTGCGGCCCGTCCGCAGCACCGCCGCCAGCTTGTCTCGGGGCGCGCGTGCGGCCGCCAGTCCCCGCAGCGCCAGCTGGGCGCGCGGGAAGGGGGCCGCCCACAGGTGGCGGGCGCACACTCCCGCGCGGGCCGCGGACGTGCACGCCGCCAGCCGCCGCACGTGCGTCGCCAGCACCCTGACAATGTTTCTAACATAAATATTGCTCGGACTGGGAAAATAATGTCGCACTATAAACACTACTCACTGATCCCGCGCGATGTCCCCGTCGCCGTTGGGGAACAGTATGTGCAGGTAGAACCGGGCGAACACCGCCCTCTCCACCGCTATCTCGGCACTCTCTAATACCGTTGACGTCGCACCTGCGCACAACAAAGTAATGCATGAGTTTACCAAAAAACAGATACAACGATAACACTATATTACTACATTAATAATTTGTGTAATTTATTTACCACAAATGTTAAAAGACGAACTGACCATTTAGTACTAGAAATTTAGTACTAGAGAAAATTTAATATCAATAATCTCTGCAAAGTTTCGTGGGATTCGATTAGATTCAAAAAGACTAAACTAAACTTCGTCTGATACACAAATTATTTCTAAACCAGAACAAATATTGTAATTAAAACCAGACCAGCTCTACAGGTAACACAAAATTTCATAATTTGTCTAATCATAATAAATTAACACAAGTCGATGAACATGATATTATTAAGGCAATACGTAGTTTGAAAACACAACAACTGGTTTTAACAATTTAAGCACAATATTAAAAAATGTTGCTTGTGTAAAAAGTCAAAATGTCTTTCGTCACATAATTAATTTATCATTTTTGAAAGGGAAACATCCTAAGCGATTAAAGCTGTCCATTGTCAAGCAATTAGTTAAAAAAGGTGATACAATTACACATCTATAATTTTAATTTTTAAGTCTTTAATCATTATTTATTTTTATTAACTTTGACAGGGAGTACATATAATCAAATGAAAACGGGACCAACCAAAACTAATCTGTTTCGAAACTAAAAAAATAAATATAAAATTATACTGTTATCTATAAAACTAACAAATAATTATTCAAATAAGCCACCCCGAAGCATTCCCGGTGCAAAAGTACCCATGACACTAGCGGCATTACCACGTTGGATGGCCAGCGCGAGTCTTTGCACCAAAAATGAGCCTGAGCGGGTGTCATGTCCGTTATCTCGGAGCCTGTGCCCTAATTCGTAAATGAAGCATTTAGCTTCATAGCACATTGTTCCCATCGTCTCTACTGCAATAGGAATAAACAAATAGGTATTTTTCAGAGCTGCATATTTTTGGTTTTTTTTACATGCTGCATCCTCAGCAGCCGCTGCGGGTGACAATGTAGTACGATTAAAATGACTCGCAGCAAAGGTGCTAACGCAAGTTGCATCCCATAAAAGGCACTTACCCTTTTTCCAGGGAACCAAAGTCATACCATCTGGTCTCTTTCCATCAGATCGGCTGAGACCGGGTGGTTCAAGGACACAAGGGACATTGGCAGAAACGAGTGCCCTACGAATTATGTCATTGAGTGCATGATGTCTAGGAAACCTACCAGAGCAACGGGTGCAGCTCAATGCGTGGTGACCGTTGGACTCAACCGTAGACCCACAAATACATCTGTGTGGTTCGCATACATTGCAACCTAAACGAAGAGCCACTGCTACACGCAGAGCATTGTTATCTAATTTTAATTACACTTATATCAAAGATTCTTAAAAAACGAACGTACGAAAAACTATCCACTATTTACTGCATTTTAATTTAAAAAAAATAATCAATATGGATTAAGATAAGGCAAGTCTACATTGGTGATTAAGCAATTAAGTTTAAGCAAAACCTGATGGTGTCCGCAAACCGTGACCTGTAGACAGACATAATAGGTGAGCCACTGTCCAATAGTCGGGACGTTAGGCCAATTGCACATGTATACTGGCTGCACTATCCTCCAGACCAGAATAAATAAATGTCTCAGGACAAGTTACACAAAGTAAGCAAATCATATGCTTGTGTTATGGGTTTAAGTCAACGATACTAATACATAGAAATACTTAAATAAGATACCAGAATAAATTTAATAAACACCCCACAAGTCAACATTTATAAGCATGTTTTGACATTAGTAAAATAAGCAACTGAATGTCTGAATAACAAAAAGTATTCACTGTCTATAAAAGCGCATAAAATTTTGTTACCTAAATTTGAGAGATATGATAACGTCGGTATGCTTAACCATCTTTAAAACAACTTCGTATCACACATATTCCACATACAAATAAATTTCATTCCATTTTCCGTCATGCACAAAATTACAAAATACGTTCTTTGTGTAAAACTAACTTCTTCGCCACCTTAAGGTACTCAACGAATTCCTCAAGGATAATCAAACATTATTTATGATAATTGTAAAGTAATTACCTTCCCAAGACGGGTCAGACTTTATTTCAGCAGTAATCGCCCTTATGTTGGCCGTCAGCCTTGTAGCCTTTTCATCGATAAGCTCACCACCTATAAAAAATAAAATAAAACACTATCTTTGGAAAAGCAAACAATCTGAGGAAGTCTGGTTATGTAAAATGAGCAAAATAAAGTGATACGTGATGCTTAAAATAAATGTTTGTTCATATTTTTTTCTTCCTAAATAAAGAATTGTAAATATTTATTTTTTACATGTAATGTCATACGTTTATTATTACTTTAAATATAAGTTAAGTGACTACATAGCTTGCATATTTTGCCACGTTTTTTATAACAAGGTAAGTCTTTGACAAAGGTGAACAATAAAGACGGTTCAGAATTAAGCCCTGTGGGAACCCCAATGTCCCATAATTTTTATAGTTCTCAAATTTTTAGCAACACATAAGCAATCATAACAAATAAGAAATCAGACGCTTTAATTTTTGTTTAATTTATCTACAATTAAGGAGTTTTCTAAATAAGTGATCATGTTCATGATTAATTAATCCCTCGGAAAGTTCAGAAAATACAACAATCTCAACCTGAATCTCCTTAGAGCCATATATTTTGTTACCAATTTCACGCCTGCATCTACTGTTTAGCTATACTTACAAAATAACGATATTGTTTGTTACAAAATCATATTAATACGTAAAGCAAAAACTTTGGACCTTACGAAAATTGTACGGAGTATGAAATTGGGTAAACTTATAGTTTATGTGTGGGAGAAGTGCAGAAGGCTAATATTTTTCAATAATAAAGCTTATAAAAGGTTATAAAGTACATTAAATCAATTAATAAAACATTACCCATACTACCATGCATTTGACCCACACAAACCAATATATTGATGCTTATGAAAATACATTATAGATGGTGCACAAACTATATTCATAAAGTTTGGAAATAAAGTAGTTGGGTAGTGACAAATGAAGATGGCGTTCTTATCAAAAAGATATGAAAATTTATTATAGTCGAATTTCTACCAATGGGCGACCACTAGTCTATTTAAACAGTAAATATGTTTTTGATACTGGTAATATTAATAGCGCGTGAGCTATTGAGAATGTTCCGTTTATGGGCGAAGTTCACAATATTGTTGTCCCGTTTACAAGTACTTCTAACGTGTATATAATGTTGTTATAACTAGCCAATTTATTTAAGTAAATTCTTACACTTGTAGGTATATATCGACATCGACATAATAGTAATGCGTTGGCGCATCGAAATTTTTGTACATTTCAGTCGAGAGTCAACATTGGATTATTAAAAGTCGACAGTTGGGTAACATAATATTGAATGTTGTATCCCTGGGAGAGTGTAGGGTGGTGGTGGAGGTGGTGTAGGTACCCGTGAGGTGGTGCGCGCGCGCGGCGGGCGTCCGTTGCAGCCTGCGGAGTGCGGCGGCGCGGTCGAGTTGGTCCACCGCCCGCGCCGCGCCCGCCGCCCGCGCCGCCGCCGCCCCCTCCGCCGCCGCCGCCGCCCGCTGTCTGTCCGTCCGACACACACAGACACGTATACTATTTATTTCTTTCATTTCTTATTAATTACTAATTTTAATAAAATGTCACATACTAGAAACTTCACAAAAGGTGTTGTTGAACCCACCTGCTCTTATCCAAAATCATGAATATCTCTGTATCATTGTTAGTGATGTACCGAATATCCGAAGACATATAAAGGTTCGTATACAGATCCGTATTCATCACTGTTCTGACGGATCCTCTACGGACTTACTGCTTTGTTAATTTTAAATACATAAATGAAATTCAAAATAAAAAATGTGTAAAACTCATACGGTAATTCTATACTTAACTAAACATCTTTGTACACATTTTGTAACTCATAGTTCATCAATAACGCGAGTCTCTAAAGGAGGAAAAGGTTTCGGCAAAAAACAAAAAGTATCACAAGGGGGATAGGATTGTAGCGAAATGTAAGGAGCTTTTATGATGTAGGTGTGACTTCTATACTGCAAAAAAATCACCAGATAGTGTAAAGGAACATCTTTGTAATTAATGTTTGGACAATAACATAATTAATAATAAAATATTTTACACATACCCACTACAGGAAATACTATGTGGAAGATATATTTATTGTAATTTTTATACCAATAAAAAAGATTGGGTTTTGCACAGCGTCGGACAATTAATATTACTAATGGCTGTTTACGAATTTATTTATTTCTTCATACAAGCATTGAGAACGCGCACTTATCAGACACATTTTACAATATTTTTTTTATGTTATAGGAAGGCAAACAAGCAGACGTATTTTCTGATGGTAAGAAATTCACACCGCCTAGAGGCACCAATATCATCAGTGTTGCAAAAGTATATAGTCTGTACTATATATTGTTAATACCAGTGAATACATATTCTGCCAAAACAACCAATAAAACTACATGTCTTTTTAAATTAAGAATGTGTAACCTTAATTCTAAATATACGTCACTGAGAGGGTAAAAAAAAAAATAAACGTAATTGACTGACGTTGACTGATTGACTGAATGACTGTAGACTTATGCGTTTCGTTTTGACTTTCTCAAATCACAAGACTCTCAAACAGAGATATCAGTATATTGGAATGAATCAGCAGTAGGGCGTAGGGGGCAATTGGCCAGAAGCGTGCACGTCGCGTTCCCTGCCAGTCCATTGGACTGCAATTCTGGCCCGAAAAAGTACCGCAGGGCGGGTTAAGGCGTTCTCTGGAGGCGGTTCTCTGGCGGATCGGTACGCTTTGCCCTCGTCGGTACGAAAAGAGGCAGATGTGGCGATGGGGGCCGCCACCCATCACGCCAGGCCCGTACAGGCAAATCAAGGAGTGGAGAGTGTCAAATAGGCACGTGGAATGTGAGAGGGGGAATGGAAACGAAGATGAATGAATTGTTTGATGTAATGGATGAGAGATGCCTGGATTTAATGTGTGTAACGGAGACTAAGCGAAAGGGTAGTGATACTTTTGATCTCCCCGGTAGCAGGTTGGCTCTCTGGTCTGGTGTATCACAGAGCAATCACGCCAGCGCTGGGGTAGGTATCATTTTATCGTCTCGCTTAACCTTAGGCCTGAAAGAGTATGGCTTGGTTGGTCCGAGACTGCTCTGGGTCCGTATTAAGCTAGGCGTCACGCGAGTTTTTGTGGGAGTAACCTATGCTCCGGTCAACTCGTCGTCGACTCATGACCTGGAAAAGTTTTGGGATTATGTAAGAGATATTGTGGATATGGTTGAAGGAAATGAAAAAGTGATTATGTGTGGTGACTTGAACGGTTGGGTGGGGCACGACGGAACGTTTACGAGGCCGTTCTTGGACCCTATGGTGATAAGAGAGTGAATGATACTGGTCAGCATATTATAGAGTTATGTGTGGAAAGAAACCTTCTTGTGTCTAACACAATATTTCAGCATAAGAACATACATACGTATACATGGAGAAGGAATGATCAAATGAGTATGATAGATTTGATTTTGGTTGATGGTCGTCTCCGGAAGGGTATAATGGACACGAGAGTCTTCAGAGGCCCAACTTTTAACACGGACCACTACTTGGTTATTAGCCGGTTTAGGGGTCTGTTTAAGAAGTGAAGGTACTGGCGAGTACGTGTTCCATTTGGAGGGCTTGGAAGAATTAAGAGTGAAAAGTTGCAAGACCCGAGTGTAGGAAGCATGTATGAGAGTCAAGTCCCAGACAGGCTGAATAGTGTGTGCCTACCGGACTTAGACGTCGATGACTGTTGGAATGTTTTGAAAGATGGCATGGTTGATGTTGCGAAAGAGGTATGTGGGAGTGCAAAAATGCACAAGTCTATGGTTTTGGGTCAAAAAGCTGGACTCGCGTTGCATAATTCTGTGCTTATCACAACATTATTGTATGGAAGCTAGAGTTGGGTATGTCAGAAAGAGCATGAAAGTAGAACAAATGCGGTCGAAATGAGAGCGCTACGGAAAATCTGTGGTGCAACGCTTGCTGACCGCATTCGTAACGGTGAGATTCGAGAAAGAGTGAGATTGAAAGAAAGTGTTCGTCTTAAGATGCGAAAGGGCATGCTCCGCTGGTTCAGTCATGTGGAAAGAATGACAGATGAAAGATTGACAAAGCAGATATACAATGCGAATGTGGATGGATGTAGGTACCCGGGGAGACCAAGGCTGACATTTTATGATCAGATCAATCGGATATTATCCGAGGGTGGTGTCAAGAGTCTCCGAAACCGGCGTGTTTGTATGAAAAGGGTTATGAATGTGAAGGAAGCAAGACAGGTTTGTCAGGATCGTGACGTCTGGCACTCGATACCCTCTGCCTACCCCGTAAGGGACTTGGCGTGAAGATATGTATGTGTATGTATGTGTGAATTTTATAGAGATATGTATGAATGTGCTCAAGATGCTACCGTTAGTTCCGAGTACTCAAATGACTCTGGAATGGCGGGGAAATCTGACAGCATTACGATAGAAGAAGTTGAATGGGCGATAAGAAGTATGAAATATGGTAAGGCTGCGAGAGTAGATATGGTTACAGCTGAGATGATCAAACTTGGTGGTCCTGGCGTCCGGGACTCTTTCTTGGTTCTTTGTAACAAATGTTGGAAGACCGGCAGAGTACCCGAAGACTGGCGACGTGCGGTCATCATGCCCTTGTATAAAGGCAAGGGTTCACGCATGGACTGTACAAGTTACAGGGCCATTAGTTTGATCAGTTTAGCATAATAAAAAATAGTTGAAAGGAGGATGCAATGGATGTCCGATGGAATATTGTGGGAGGCTCAAGGCGGTTTCAGGTCTGGAAGAGAATGTACGGATCAAATGTTTTCGCTTCGCAACATTGTAGAGAAACATCTGGCTGTGGGTCAGAGGGTTTTCTGCGGTTTTGTGGATCTCAAAAAAGCAATTGATAGGGTTGTACGTAAGGAACTTTGGGACATTTCATCCAGATCCAGATTGTGGGATAGTCGGATCCCTGCTGCGTGCGGTGCAGTCAATGTATTTAGACTGTAAAGCATGCGTGCGGGTGGATGGCAACATATCGTCTTAGTTTGGTGTTAATATTGGCATCAAGCAGGGTTGTGTGTTGTCAGCACGCTTGTTTTTTTTATATCTGGACAAATATCTTCAAAGGTTAAGATCATTGAATGTGCGAATGCGTATGGGTGACCAAGTGGTGAACTGCCTACTCTATGCAGATGATGCTGTACTTTTGGGCTCTACACCATCTGAGCTGCAATCACTAGTCACAGTTATGGAAGGAGATTGTAAAGAAAGGGGCTTACATTTGAATGCGATGAAAACCAAAATATGGTGTTTGAAAGAGACGTAGCCAGAACGGATGTAAGAGTTTTGGTTGACGATGTAGTGCTGGAACAAGTGAACGAAATTGTATATCTTGGTTGTGCTTTTAGCAGGGATGGAAGGTACACCGCGGATGTAGAGAAGAGAGTTTGTGCAGGGAATAGTGTGAATGGAGCGTTGGGCAAGCTACTCGAAAGCGAGGTTTTGGGTCAAAAAGCTGGACTCGCGTTGCATAATTCTGTGCTTATCACAACATTATTGTATGGAAGCTAGAGTTGGGTATGTCAGAAAGAGCATGAAAGTAGAACAAATGCGGTCGAAATGAGAGCGCTACGGAAAATCTGTGGTGCAACGCTTGCTGACCGCATTCGTAACGGTGAGATTCGAGAAAGAGTGAGATTGAAAGAAAGTGTTCGTCTTAAAATGCGAAAGGGCATGCTCCGCTGGTTCGGTCATGTGGAAAGAATAAAAGATTGACAAAGCAGATATACAATGTGAATGTGGATGGATGTAGGTACCCGGGGAGACCAAGGCTGACATTTCACGATCAGATCAATCGGATATTATTCGAGGGTGGTGTCAAGACTCTCCGAATCCGGCGTGTTTGTATGAAAAGAGTTATGAATGTGAAGGAAGCAAGACAGGTTTCTCAGGATCGTGAGGTCTGGCACTCGATACTCTCTGCCTACCCGTTTAGGGACTTGGCGTGAAGATATGTAGTCAGCAGTATTTGAAATCTCAGTCCTCAGACTCTAGTAGTATTATAGCTTCATGATCACTGTGTTCTCACATAAAACAAATTGTTGTTATTGTTCAAGGTCGAAATAGTGTTAAATCTGTAACGCAAACTGTTTCTAGGTCCAACCCCAACACCGATCAAGTAAGGAAGATAATACCCGTATCCGTATCCGCAAATCTAATCTTAGTGCCCCTGCGCACTACTAATCATAACTACAATGTTAACTTTTTAAATATGTAACAAATGATAATTACAACTGGAAATAACTGAATAATCAAATAACAATAACACAACGTGGAGAGGTCTATCTTCGAAGGAGGGAATGATCGAAACTGACTTGGTCAACGTGTTCCGGTGCTGCAGCAAGGCGGCGCGGCAGGCGGAGAGGTAGGCGGCGTAGGGGCGGCGCGCGGCCAGGTCCGCCCGCAGCGCCGCCGCNNCGCCCGCCCCTCCCGCCCCTCCTGCGCGCCCCACCACGCTGGCCGCCTCCGTGCACCCTGTGGCTCGGACCCACTCGGCCAGGGACGTACTCGACAAACGCTGCAACGTACATTTTAACTTACTTCCCACGGGCTAAAAATGTTGTGATTAACAGACAAAACCGCAACAAGTACAAGAGCTTTTAAATAGACCATGAGAACCATCTAGCTTCTTTGTTGCTTTTCTGGCAACGTATAAATATAAAATTATGTTAACACAACACACAGATTAGTTTTTCTCAATTAGGAAAACTCAGTTGAACAATGCTAGTCAATCACTACACATTTAAGAAAAAAAGTCACCTACTGTACTGGGTCACCCATAAATGGCAAATAATGATTAATTATGTAATTATTAAAATTTAATATAAATATAAATTATAATACATATTAAATTATGTATTTCAT